>JBCFYV010004115.1:0-24135 GCA_039000515.1 Timema cristinae | reverse complement strand
CAATATTTAAGAAAATCCTTAATTTTAGTGAACCTTCGATCTAAATTCTTAATCCTCAATTTTTAAAGGCTAATTTTCGGGAAAAGTGAAGTCCTTTCGTGGTTATTAAGTGAATCCTTCAGGGAGTTATTCAGTGAATCCTTTAGGATTTTATTCAGTGAATCCTTCAGTGGTTATTAAGTGAATCCTTCAGTGATTATTAAGTGATCCTTCAGGAGTTATTAAGTGAATCCTTCGGGGTTTTGAATCCTTCAGGGAGTTATTCAGGAATCCTCTTTAAAAACTAGCAGTAAATCCCTAGGTAAACTCTTCGGCAAATATTATTTAGCGAATCCTTTAAAAACCATTATGATAAACTTTTTGGAAAACACATCTTCTAATGTTTTTTGAAGTATTTGGAGATCTAGAAAAGGTACCCTTCCTAAAATATCTCTCAGTGAACTTTTAAAGACAATTCGTTTGGTTATTTATTCTATAAACTCTTTGTTGAATACTCTGTCAAACTTTTTTGCTAACTCTTTTATGAACTATTTGGTAAATCCCTTCCCAAATATTATTCAGAAACACTTGGAAAAATACTTCAACGAATCCTTGTATGAAACCTTCTTAAATCGATAGTCAAACAATCGATACGAAGTGACCTGCTTGTATTGTATGAACTACGGTACACCTAGTTAGAAGAAAGAGAAACCACCAAGGGAAACGACTCGTACACATCCACATGTTGAATAAACTTTGGGATCACACTGTACATCACTTGTTTGCCAGGCGAAGAGTAGTTTATCGCTATAACTTTCGGTAGTGGCTAAAAAATAAGTATCTCCCATTCCCCGTTCGCCTTACCCCCTGCGTCTAGAAGTCTTCAGGGGGGCATCGGAGTGAGGGACGAGCTATAAAACGTTTTCTTGTTGAAGGGCTCTCAACAAACAACGAAAGGTTGTCATAAAAAATAAATTCAATTCGCGGTGGCACTACGGGAGACGATGCTGGGATATCGTGGACCACGCCCAAGACTAGAACTTAAACCGGTCCGTCCGTGCAAGGTACGATTAACAAAGATAGGGAAAGACGGATCATCTTCATTGAGCGTCGAGAGAGAAGCGGAGGTGGATTTCCTTTTTCATTCACATGAGCCTTAGCTTGTGTGTGTAGTTAGTTCATCATGCTAATATTATTAATTATGTGTGTAATTGATACTCATATCAATATAATAATTTGGTGTATCTGCATGTCATATTATAAAGATAATGTATATAAATTTGTACATTTATATGACGAATTACCAAGATAGTAGAGATCGGAAAATCATATTACAAAAATAGTTGATTTTTTTAAAGTATTGGCACGCCCAATTTTATAAAGATAGTTGAGTAATTTGTATGATTGGCAAGTCATGTTATTAATATAATATAGCTATTTATTTATTTTGTGAGTTATTGTATCAAGCTTGTTGAGTTATTTTTATAACGAATGTTCGTCATGTTATCAAAACTGTCGAGTCATTTGTGTATTATAATGTCATATTATTAGAAAAATTTTGGCATTTTCCATGTCATTTTTTAAAATATCACTATTATTATATCAACTGCACCATTTTAAATACATTTTATAAAAATTTACCCTTATCTTACCTGAAAACTAAACAATTAGACGGGGATAAATCATTCATATAAAATTAATACATGCTTACTTACTCTGTGGCATCAGGAACTTAAAAAGTTCATATACCGCACCAACAAAAGTACCCACGTTACCCCTATCTTGAGTTTATTATATCCAGGCTATCTCATTACACTCTATCTCTCTAAAGGTTTATCCAAATTGGGTATCCTCCCATCTGCGTCTGGGTCTTCCCAATGGTATTTTCCCATTGGGTTTTCCAAAATTATAATACATTGTTTCAAATAAACACTGAAAATGTCATCTAAACTCTGAACTGGCCACTTACAGTGGAATGGAAGACAAAGTGAATAAAGATATGGTTGTAGGAAACCTGAATAAAGATAAATGTTTCCCTAGATTTTTAATAAAAACCTTTTTTAGTCAAAAATATCATATATTGCCTTTATACAAACATAGAGTTTAATTTTCCCCCCAAATTGTTAAATATCTGCCAAGGGTGTCCTGGAATTTAATGACACATTTTTATCGTCATTTAAAAAGTTTCTCGTGTAATGCTGCCTAATATGAAGAATATTTAACAACTGTTGATATCACCATATGAAGGACATTAAACTCTTTTTTTTTCTACTTGAGAAATATATTTTTATCTATTTTATCCAAAAAAAGATTTTCCTTTAGAAACTGTAAAAACAAAAGCGCTTTCTTGCGACCCCTAAAACCCCCAAACTTTAAGGCGATTATGTTTGTATATCTTATTACAAAAATTTTATGACCAAAATAAAAAATATTTCGGTAACAGTTTTTAGTTAATTTTTGTATGTGTATTTATCCAAACAGTTCGTGAATATTTATAACAAAGTAGCAATATATAAGAAACATTTTAAAAACGAAAAATAAACAACTATTAACACATTCCGGGATACCCATGACAAATATTCAAAAACTTTGAGATTATTAATGCGAGAAAATCAAACTAAACTCATCTACTAAATTTATATTTACTCATTATCTCACAACACTTATTTTAATACAAAAAACCTTAAAATACTTATTAAATTACATGCCCCCCTTCCCTCCCACCTCAAGTAGGCCTATCTTTGGTCAAATTATTCGTGGGAATGGGGAATCATATATTGCTCATACAGTCTAAGGTTAAAGCTCCCTATTTTTGATTACATGTGAAGGAGGACTAAGTAGGGTAGAGGGGTTCAAAATTGAGCTATCATTACAGTTTTCCCCTACTCATCCGACACGCGTTTTGTGTAGCCAAGCTAATAAAAGTAATATCTCTGAATTTGGGCCTAGCTAATAGGGAACATGGTTCTGCGAGCAACCATACACCGTGTACAATCTGCCAGCAGGTGACCAAAGGGCCGCAGGGGTCTTCCCAAGTTTTATGGCTAAAAGGAATCGAACCTAGGACACCAAAGTCAGTTCTTAGTCACACCCTACTTGCCCACACGGTGTGATGCATGATGGGGGATAGTCTATAAAACAGTCAAACAAAACACGACTCATAGCCGGAGATAACAATGTCTGACAAGAGGAAGTGATGGGAGCTTGGACTTATATGGACCAAGGAGATTTGTTGGCCACTAACCGACCTACAATAAGAGAGCCGACCTATTAATTTTGCACTACACTGTGTATAATAAATTATGGTATCTTAAAACTCTGATATTCTTACTTTTAAGAATAGTCCATCTCATCCGCATCAGTGGTCCCATGGACTAACGCGTGAGGATGTGAAATGGGAAATTGTTTTTTTAAACAGTTTTACATTTTTTCTGGCTATATTTTTTATAAAGTGTCTCCATTAAATCATTGACACTGAATCCCTTTCTCTTCTCCCACCAGCATATAAACTAAGCGCCTTGTGGGTTTAATTGTCACTGACGTTGGGTCTGCTGTTGACAAGATATTCGTTAAGGTGTGGCAGAAGGGACGCAAGTAATTTTACAGTTTTTATAGAATTGAAATTTAATTGGACAAAATAAATTGAATATTTCGCCATTAGCAACATAGAGTTAGATTTCTGCACATGCTAATATCAACAGATGTTTTAATATCTGTCAAGGATGTCCGGAATTTTGTCAAAACATTTTAAATAAAGTGAAAAAGTTTTGACAAAATTCCAGGGCAGACTTGACAGATATTCAAGATCTGTTGATATTAGCATGTGCAGAAAACTAAATTATATGTTTGCTACTGGAGAAATATTTGATTTATTTTGTCCAATTAATTTCAATTCTATAAAAACTGTAACATTACTTGCGCTCCCTTCTGCCCCACCTTAATGTTTCACTAAAAATAGTACATCTTAGCGAATATATCCCTTTAAAACGATCTGAAAATGTTATCGAACTATTTTAAACTCTCATTGCCATTATTTTTTTTGGATATTATATTCAGTATATCATCATTAAGATCATTTTGAAACAATACGATCACCTTGATCCCAAAAGTAAACAATTACTACTGTGGTAAATGTTCCCTGGTTATACTTAGAGGCATAACCTCCCTCTACCACACATCTGCAGATGTTACGCCCGTTCAAAATGGATATAATGTGTGAGCTATATTTTGGGCCCGGGGGACAAGGTTTTATACAATAATTTTAAATCAAATTTATATAGAAAATGTGAGATTAGATCCAAACATAACTTTAACAAAAAAAAAAAAAAATTGAAATATAACCAGCATCAGTGGCTGTATGTCTTAAGTGCTACTCTTGTGTTGATTAGACTGCCAAAGACGGGGAGATCGGGTTTTCATCCCGGTCGGGTGACTGAAGGGTTTTTTTCCTAAATGGTTTTTCACTCTCCTTCCCCCAAATCTGAGTGCATTTCCTCTCAAATAAACTCTCCTAATTTCCCAAACTATTTTTGTAATTAGTACATAGGCTTATAACACAAATTGGTACTAAGATCCGATGCTAAAAATGAATATTTAAAAAATTAAGATTTTAGGATTAATTTGATAATTACTTCCTATGCAATGTTTACTAGCCAAACAAATCTTATATCTTTACAGTAAGAGCTTACATCTTTAATACCGCTCTTGTACGAAGCTAATTTCTTTTACAGGCTCGCTGAACCTCCCGATCCCAGTTTAACCTGTAGGGATCACTTGTGAAACCTAGCCAAAGACTGCTATATATTACACAGCAATTTATTTCCGAGCACGTTTTATTGTCAAAGTGATTGCCGCGGGAGTATCTATTTTTTTTAATCTGCATAAAATTGACTTAACTGACGTTCACCAAGTGCATTAAAGTTTCATTTTTTTTTATTAACATAGAAAAATAAAGTTATCTTTGGGGTTTCTTTGGGGTAAAAGGTTAGATCTTAGAGCCAGACAGCGATATATGATTTATATAGTTCTCATGCGCAGTACTACATAAAGATTGGAGCTGCGATTACCGTTGTTTTAGATTTTCAATTCAAGTGTGGAGTTTTTTTGTGCAAGTTATAGTAATTTACTTTTTACTCTAGGTATCCTCATATTTACACTAAAGGGGAAAGTTTCAAGGAAATCTACCCACATTAAATTGGAAAGAGAATGGAAAAATAAAGATCCCTGATATTTTTATCATCAGTAGGAAGTTCATTATCTTGAGATCAATAAATACTTCAAATAGCTATAAAATGTTATATTTATTAGCGGTGTTTGAAGTACACTTTCCTTTTCAATGGGGTATTTCAGCACAATACTACAAACTAACTTTCTTTTATCACCCTGCATAGACTACTACGTTTATGTTTTTAGGGATTAGGAAGGTTGAATTAAAGGACGTGTAACCTCATTTTGAATGGAAGTAGAGTGGAAAATAATTCTTAAAAAACTCTCAATACAAACCCCAACGTGATTCAAACCCCATCTCCCCATCTCGGTATCCTAGTTTACTGCGTGGGGGTACACCTTATAGCACGGTATTCAAACTGGGGGACGATAAATATCAGAGGTTCATAAAATAATAAATATACATACATATATTTCTATATATGTGAATGTATACATATTTACTGAACAATACAAACATATATGTGTGTAGATATGTTTAATATATAAATGTATATATACATAGATTATATGTATATGGATATTTTTTAAAAGTATCTTATATTTATTTTGTTTTCAAATTCCTTTTTCTTAACAATACAAAGCCTACAGCGAGGGAAAAAGGTATTAGTGGATAGGATTTGTTACCACCTTCTGACATAGCATACTCAGTTTAAAGTTAAAACACTTTTTTTATTTAAAATTTAAGCTATATATTATTTATGTTGCCTTTGCAAAAACCTCAAAAAGTAAACAGGGACAGACGCCCTTTAAAGAGCGGATTGGACTCGCCAAATGCTTATTTACTCAAGGACAACTCTATGTAGCCTTTTCTAGAGTCAAAAAAATCTAACAATATTTTTGTATCAAACCGAAAATGACAAAAAAAAAATTAAAAACATTATTGCCCTTCCGACATCAAATATTGTATACCAACGATACAAATAGGTATTATAAATTATTAATAATGTTCACATTTAAAATTCTCTTTGCTATTCTGTTTTGTGTATAACCCTTTTCTGAGTATTTAACTCAACAACCCAACCAAAGACTACATAATATTTGGGCAAGGGGGAGGGGGGTAAAGAGAAGGTTGAATGTGCGAAAGTTTCGCACGGGTTTTTTCTGTTAATACTTACTTATTACATATATAGTATATATATATATATATATAAAATCTTTTATCTATACTTACAGTGATATTATTTTTAAATTGTATGGACCCTATAAGATGTTGGGCCACAAATTTGAAGAAAGATCATATCTGAGGCTACGAACGAACAAAAAATATTGAATACCACCTTTTCAGACCTCGCGGCCACCCAAAAAAACTCCCAATTATCTATATTCTAAAACAGTTCCAGCACCTAGATTAATGGGCATAATAAATCTATCCATTATGCCAGGAATTGAAGCTGGGACCATTAGCAAATAGGTAAACCTATTCCCGTTTAAAGTAAGAATTCAGAAATTCTAATTAATTAACGTTAAAATGAAATTCAAGAAGATACTATCTTATTTTGCCATTGCAATTGTATTTTAATAATTCTTTTTCAAACATTTATAATAAATATTATTATTTTATTTTAAATTAAGGTTTTAAAATAAAATAAATAGGAAAAAAATTAACAAAGAACAATTTTTTATATAAATTAAAGCTGGTGATTTATTTTCACAAGTATTAATACCCATCTGAAAGATCATTCTAGTTTGGTAGTAATAGAAAGGTAAAATTGAACAAATATAATTTAATGTCTTATTTGAGAAATGTCGGGAAATTAATTAGGAAGAAAACCTCAGTACAACTAGTCAATATTGAAATCACATTTTGGGCGTCATCAAAAAAAACAGACAGAAATTATATTGATGCTTTATCTATGTTACAACCTGTGCAATTAAAAAATATGTTTAAAAACAATACAATATACATTCTGTAGTTGCGATAGAATGTTTTGAAAGCTTGTCGAAAATGAACCATTTTTCCACAAAAAAAAATTTGGTTTAAATTTTTGAACAAACGGGCAAATATCCTGTTTTTTGACGGGATGCCCAATTTAACCACCAGTATTGATTGAAAGAACACTCAATTTTGGCATTGTATGGTCATATTTTATTTGATTTGATAGCTAAAAATTGTATTCAAAAGATATAAAAAGCTTTCCCAAAAAAGCTTTCTTATGTATAACTGTATAATTTCTCTTTACATCACTAATTACACATCCTAACATTACAAATATATTTTTTATTTACTCTATTGTGGCAATATGAAATCCCCAATTTTCTAAATAACAATCTTCCAATGAAGATCAGACTATAAATGTTTACCCACAGTGATGGTAGCTTGAATACATGAAACCATTTCCTGGTTATAAAACTTGGGGATAAAACTGTTACCATCAATATATGCTGTGAGCAGCCCTTAATTAATCATCACAAAATAAGTTATAATTTTTTTTACAGATTAATCTGTAACATACATATTTATATTTCAACAAACAATATTTCATTTAGGAAGATATTTGGTACAAAAAGGGATAATGCACTGGGAAGTGTAAAGTTACATAATGATGAGCTACTTACTCTGAAATCATTACAATACACTGTTGGGATAATTTAAGTTCGTAGATTACGGTGAGAAGGACAAATTATTGAGAATGGGAGAATCTAGAAACCTTGTCAGAGTATTGACTGGCAAACCAAATGGAAAAAACTAGACGTAGATGACAGATAACATTAGAATGGACCTGAAAGAATAGGGTGTAATGAGGTGGACGGATGAATTTCAAATAGGGATAAGCTTTTACGTGTGTGACAATGTACTTTAATAGTTTTTAATGACATAGAGTTTGTAAGTAATATTTTAATAATAAGCGACTGACACCGGGGGTGGGTGGTCAAAGGCATCAGGCATCAGTTTAGTGTTGTCCTGTTTGCTGGGGACGGGGAAGTAAGGGCCAAATACCGGATTAATTTATCAAGGTGTCTATAATTTAATATCTCCCACTATTTTTTCACACAAATGTAGTGATATTTTTTAAAACTAAACTTATTCAATTTTATACCAGCACTATAAATATGTAGATAGCTCAGGTGGGTAAAACATGACAGCTATAAAATATATTAAATCTACTTCCATTTATTAAAATGTTAAGTCATGGTATATACAGCTGTCATTTAATATAATATATATATATAATATATATTATATATTATATATATATATATATATATTTATAATTGATCATTACATGACTATAGAATAATGACAAGTATAATAATATATTAAATATGATAAATTTGGAAAGTGAAAAATGTGTATTTTCAATAGAGGCTTTTTTTATAAAGAAAATTGAATTGTTATTACCAGTATTATTGCTATTTGTTGGGTTGGTTTGTAAATTGTATAATTATTTTGTCTGTGTGTTTAGACGGTGTACGGAAAATAGCTCATCAAATTATATACACACAAAGTCTCAGCTGTCTAAACACGTGATTTGGAAGAGTACTTCTTGACCTTCTTTAAATTCGATTAAAAAAAAAATTCAAAAGGCGATTAACAATTATTTATTTACTTTTTTCCTGAAGATTATACAATTAAAGTGAGGTATTTATCGATTAAGAAAAAGGTGTCTTATAATAGATTTTGTAATTTTTCGACTAGCTTTTACTTGAAAAAAGAGAGTTACTTATGAGGCACACGCTTCTATGTGTGTGACAACTGTCTATTAATAAAATTTATTTAAAATTATTGCATAAAAATCGTATTGAATAATAAAATAAACCCATGCAATAAATATTTGAGCCAGTCGTACTCACATTTAAATGAATGAACAAAAATTTATTTGAAGCAAAATATAGAATAACAATCCAACTATCTATTGTAATAGACGGCGTCCTTCGTCTCCAATAAACTAACTCAGACCAACCAGTAAGAGATCAAAAGGCGGACGATACAATAAATAAAAATAAACCAACCTTAAATTGATAAATGCTTTAAGAAGTTAGCATACCTTGAAACTACACTTTCCCTCGTGTGTTTGCGTTGTTTTTGAGATATCTCAGACTCGGAGCGTTGTGACAATATTGATGATTATTGTCATTATCTCTTGACATTACAGTCATACATTACATACATTACATTCATAATCCAGGGCGGTTTGTACGAGCGCTTCCTACGCTATAGAGCAGTTGCCTGGTCCACGTGGAGTCGTGTATGGTTTCATCTCGTGTTGTTACACGTGTTGTTGTTACTGTTATAGTATTGTTATAGCACGGCATCTTACTACCCCTTCAGGCTACACGCTGATGTACTAATTATACTACTAATGTTTTTAAGGATTAGTAATGCAATATTTAGAGGGAGTATACCACATTTTCGTAGAGGGACAGTATAAAACCATATTGAAATAACCACCCTCAATACACATAACCGGGATTAGAACCATGACCTCCCTGTCATTGTCAGTCTAGTCTACTACGAGAGTAGCGCCTGGGACCATGCGACCACCGAAGAGTGTGTTGTTACGGTCCTCCACTTCATAATCACAGTTACATTTCATAAGAAGTTTCATATCTGACAGCTAGAAGAGCTGCTTGTAGTCTTGAGGCACTTTTATTGCAAAATTTGTCAGAAAAGGAGTATAAATCTGACTGTAGACCATAACATTTAAATTACTCATGTTTCAACTCTTTAAAACGACTAAACCACCTTATTGATCAAATGATTACTATCACTATTACTTTTTCTTTCTGGAACAGCCTCTAAATTTCATATGCACAATTGAATTTAAACACCTAAACAGTCACGGCTCGTGGATTTTAGCACTGAAAGGGCTGAATTAGGGGGAGGGGGGCTGGGAGGCTACCAGAGGGTCTGGGGAGTAAGGAATTTTTAAAATCCAATCCCTAAAATTGTCTTTATAACGTCATCCTGAGCTTCTGAAAATAATATAATAAACAAGAAATCTCAAAACCTGAATAATTTGTAAATTTGTTACAAGTTTTCAAATGTATCGATTTGGGGATTTATCTTACAATACTAAGATCAAATGCAACAGAAATATTGTTTTCCAAGTTAAACTGACATGAGAACTGTATGCGGTCAATTAAGAGCCTAGATCACCTTTGGTTACAATGTGCGTTGAGAAACATTTTATAATTAATATGAAATTCAAGGAGGTTATCCAAGACTTGGCTCTAACAAGAACCCAATAAAAGAAACTTAATTTAATACGTTTTATATTTAGTCTAGATTTCGGAAACATTTTATTGAAATATCATTTTAATAATTGCATTTAGTCTCAAGATTTTTCTTGTTTTTAAAAGAGGTGTTATACTTTATTTTAAAAAATCCTACCTTATTAGACAATAAAAATTCGTATGTCCTAGGCTCCGTGCTACATACAGTTCTTGCTGGTAGATCCGGCCATATCCATTCGTAAAACCACATGATCTGTGCCTGTCACTTCTGTATATCAGTGTCTCTCAAACTGTGGTCCGCGGACCAGATGGTGTGTCAAGTGGTCCGCAGATGGAATCTTAGGTAGGCATATATTATAAATATTATGTGAAAGAGCTTCTTAAGAGTACAAGAATGACACTAAGTTCGCTTAAAGTTCTCTGGTAAAACCAAAACTGGGCTCCATTATGGGATGATTGGGGCGTACTTCAAGTGGGATTAAGGCTGCTTGCACCAGCTATTTGAAGTAGGCCTGCCTTTGTCGCAGCTATTACTGTTGACAGCAAAGCTATAAGTCGAGACTGCAGAGTTCGCCCCCGCCTCATTTTTAGGCCAACACGGCTCCTGTCAACAGCGCTCAGTCGTCACGAGTAGCTTATTGCTTGGTTTTCGGTGTGTGCTGGTGGATGGTTTTTTATTACTTTAAAGTAGTTCTACAAAAATAATTAATATTTGAAGTATTCGTCTCATTTTCATTTGGTAAATTGGATAATTGGCTCACAGTGGTTCAGTGGACTGTAGTAGTGCAAGTATAAGCTAACTTTTAAATTTTTATCAAAGGATAGGCGTCCATTCTCAAATAAACTCAATTAACTTTTGTCTAATCATAATTTATTGTCTTGTTATCAGAATTATACACTTTAACTCATGTCTTTTATACATGTATTTTAATGTTTTTTGTTTTTGTTATATTGTGTTTTCTGACTCACATTTTTAATGTGTTTTATAATGTCAAGTATAACTTTTTTAACTTAATTAAAATTTTTCTACTTTATAAAATCCTTAGATTCAATACATAATCTCCATTCCTTGTTCACAATAAATGATTTTAATTCATTTCTGGTTTTAATAACAATTTTGCTAAATAGTCCATATATTCTTTATGACAAGTAAACTTAATTGTTTTATCTTAATAATTTATATCAATAACTTATTTTCTGTCTTATTTTCTTTTTCAATTGATTTCTATTTTTATCAATTAGGAAACATTAATGTTTTTTAACAAACTATATATTCAGGCACACCTACTGAAAACATTATGTATGTAACATGCATTTATAGCTGGGGACACGTGGACTAAACACCAGTCTAGCCCGGGGGTTTCCCCAAAACTTTCGGGTCCACGATTTCCCTTGACCTCTTGAAATTTTTATGATGCTTCCCCTGATCCAAATATTATTACGTATGTGGCATATGTCGCTATATTCCACGCTTTGTGGATATGTCATGCATAAAACAGAAACTTTTTTACAGAGACTAATAAATACTAAAACAGTAACATAAAATTTTATTAAATCATTTTAAAATTTAATTTAATATTCAATTTAAGGAATTTAAAAACATTTTACAAAAATTAATTAAAAATTTAATGTATTTTAAATGAAATTACTTTTATAAATTGTCAAGCTGTCAGTTTTTACCTCATCTTTCTTAATGGAATAAAGGGGCTTGCTTCTTTTTCCCAAACAATTCATCAAACCTGGTCATATTTTGGAAATAAAAATACACATCTCTTCTCTACATTAACTCTTCTCTGACTTGGATTTGATAACTGCCAGTGCTGAAATCCAGCCTCACACAGAGAGGATTATTATTCGCAGAGCTCTGTTTTATTGTTGATAATAATGCTTCACCAGCTCCAAATTTCAGACAGTAACACAAAAATAAGCTTTCTTTCAACGAGGAATCAGATGAAATATCAATACGTTTCCTCTTCTGCAGTATGAAATTTTGATGGGATCGGCGTTGAAGGATCTCTCACTATTGGTACTGTTCCACAATATTTTCTGGAAGATACTCCACAAATTTTAACCTGAAGTTGTGACAATGCTCAAAAAACACAAGTTTCACTTTTTCACTCAACTGAATTTCATTTTCTTCCAGATAATTCCTGCAACAGAGGAAAACAGTCAGTTTTCCCCTCATCTATTTTCTATTCCAGAATAGTAATATTTTGAAGCCCAGACAGTCTGAAAGTTGCGGGTTGTGGATTTAATAACCCTGCAGGGACATTTTTATTCAACAGTTCATTTTTTGGAAATGTAATAAAGCTATGCCAAATTCAAAAAGAATGTAATTTTCTCAAGGGAAATTTGAAGCACTGGTATGATTTTCTCCAGGCAGGTATGAATACAGTTACCCCTCAGTCCATATACCCATGCCAGAACATTTTTCACGGGAAAGCCAGGAAAGTTGCAAGAGTAGAGCAAGAAGTGTGCTGAGCCCAATATCAAAACATATTTGAAACAAATCTGGCCTTTACTTGGTCGTGTTTTGATGAAGCTCACCACTGTGATAACTGTTTCTAAAATCTAAATTTAGAGCAGCATTTACGTGCTTGGGTGTGACTGCTTCCTATGAATAATGCAGTGCTTCCACAAGCATCATGTGCTTTGTTTCCGTATGGATATTGTAGCTTACCATAACGACCTGAGATTGATCGACCACCATCGGTACACACACTAACACATTTTTGTCCAGTAAATATGGTTTTCTGTTATGAAAGTATCTAGGATATAGAACAAATCTGTGGTTTTTTTTACATAATGTAATAGAAGGCAGAGTAGAACAGATCCTCGAACAAATTTATTGTCTAAAAACTATGAGCCGCACATAGCAAATCAATGGGCTTTAATTGTTGCTGTCAGTTTTCATCCAGTTGAATACTGAAAATCCTAGAATTCTGGGTTTTTACAAACAGCTAAATTATATCGTCAGGACATGTCATGTATTCTACGGCTGCTCGTATTAATTGAGAAAGATACGTTAAAGAGTTGCTTAGCAGAAGACTCCCCAATCATAGCCAGTACCATATCCCCAACAGCTGGTAAAATCAGTTCTTCCCGCCAATAGTATGGTGGTTTTCTTTTGCATTGCGCAATGTGGTATGCAAATTTGACATGAGAGAAGTGATTTGGTGGGGATCATAGCTTGTTTAGAAAAAGTGGCTTTTTGTTCATTCATTTCTTTTAACTTACGGGAAAAATATCACGAGGTTACTTTCCAGCCACTGTGAACTGTTTCCCAAAATTTCGTTTAAATTTACTGGGCAAGCATACTGTCAGCAGCAACACTTTCAGACAAACGAAACACTGAGGTTTTTCTTGATTATCCACACTCGTGTTTGTGAAACCTATTCCAGGTAACTCTCATAATATTTTTCCTAAATTTCCCATTACGTTCGTCCGTAGAGGCAGGCACGATGTCCTCACTTCCCACCTTTTATTAATACTTACATACTTCTCCATTAGGATGGAAAAGCACAAATAACGAACCAATGAATATTAGACCACTACTATAGACATTTTAAATGCTAGCATTTTCTACACGTGTTGTCAAATTAACCTACGTCCTAAGCACATTCTCTCCTACTACGCCACTCACACCCAGCTGAGGTCAGGAAACGATTTTACTTGAGCACTACCTAGCGGTAATTATAGTATCAAAGACTGCTGTATAACTTCATATTCCTTAGAGGTATTGCATGATTTTATAAACGTTGCACTGCAGTTAAATTTCCCTGTCAGGGTTTTCTACGTAATAGTGGGTTTTGTTTGTAATTAAAAAAACTAAAACATCCTTTATTCTTTTGTGAGGTACGCAGCTCCCTTGGCCGATACTGGCGCTCCAATGTGCATGCCTCACATTTGGGAGCCTCTGATCTAGTCTATTATCGTTTGCCTGTGACAGGTGGCTGGGGTGTGAGCCCCGGCCGTATTTACAGATTGTTTTTAATTAAATGGTTTTTTCCACCTCCTTCTACGCTTATCTAGATGTATTCCCTATAAAAACCACTTACTCATTCCTACCCCTTTAGTGTAGTTAACTGTGGATAGCCCGCCATGTTCAGTGCATAAGATAAAGTTAAAGAGAGACAATCAACAACATTCCCATTTTTACATAAACAATCTTTCAATAATAATATACAGATTTTTAACCAAATTGAAGTCCCTCTTCTTATTATTTTACTATACCCGAATTTGTACAAACGTGGATACACTTCCTACAGGCTTTTACCCATCCTCATTACTTTCTCATTTCTGTAAATATACGACTTATGGATATTACAAAGTAAAATTTTAACTATTTTAAATATTTATATTTTTTTCACCAATTATACCCTGACCAGCCTTTTCGCCTCATAATGGTGTTGGGAGGAAGTCTTTAATTAAATATACTCTTATTTATTTGTAGGAAAGGTTTAAAAAGGGCATTTAGAAAAAAACACCCCCAGTACCACGGCTAGAATTCGAGTGCCGAGTGAAAACCTCCCCAGCAAAGCAAATTGGACTAACTGGTAATAATAAGTCTAGGCGAGCTTCCTTATCTTTACAGCATCTGTGCCTTAGTGAAATATATTCTTATTTGGTGGTAGTGACTGAGTGCTGAAGAGGTGGGAGGGGTCATCGTTTGGGTTTTAAAATTAGATAAAACGTTAATTAATTAAACTGACCTCTACAATCACCTGTAATCAAACATGTCAGACATGGTGTATCCGTGCAAAAATGTCTTAAGCGAAGTGATGTCTAAAAACTATGACCATGAGATGTGCGTAAAGCTATTTTAAAAACAAAACCTCCTTAAGGCCAAAATAAAATATTTATAAGTTCACAAATAATCCACCACTACTTTTAAAAACATATAAAACCCTAGCACTGTGGGATAAAAAATAAAAAATAAACTGCTATATAAAAATATAGATTTATTTGTAGTAATTAACACAGTATTCAGTCGAGCGTATTGAAATATTTACACGTTCTTTATATCATGCTATAAAGTTTAGATATAAAAAATTTAAACACTTGAACTTAATGGGTTTGGGAAATTTTATAGATCAAATTCCATCAGTTAAAAGCCATTTTTAAAGGGGAAATAAAATAATAATTATTTTATTGATTTGTTGAGAAAATTGTTGTTCTTTTGACAAATGTTCCAACGCACAGTTCCCCTTAAATAGTGGGATAAAAATGTATGAATTAAAGGAAACGTGCCAGTACCTCGAAAAACCGACCAGAACTCGAACCCCGATTGTGTGTACTAAGGGCATTTTATATTATTTCCTTCTATCCCTCTGCCCAAGCAAATGCTAGTAATTTTGTCAAAACTCTACCTTAATAACCTTTCTACCTTTGAGTAATTAAAAGTGGAGGTAGTCATATATGTGAAACATTGTCTTCGTGAGTAGTGATTCTGCCTAGTGAGTTTAGGGTACCGGGTTCTATTACTTGCAAGACTTAAAAAATTCATATTTTTTAAATGTGGGTTGTCCCTTTCAAAATGAGGGATTAACGATTGGGGTCTTGGTGTTGTGTCGGTTCTATATTAAAGTTAGTTTATAAGACGTGTGCTGATAAAAAAAATGGGTTCAGAAAGTGCACGTTAAATACACAAAGTAAATGAAATTAAAATGTTATTCTGGATGGGTAGTAAGAATGGTATATTTAAAGATTTTAAAGATCAGGTTAAGGTTAGAGAATATATTTGTATCAACTTAGGTTCCTGAAAAAATTTCGCTATAAGTTACTAGTAAAGTATAGTAAATAATACATTAATAAAATTAAAGTACACTAACCATTTCTAAACGTATGCAGAAGGTCAAAGCTGCAAAGCATTTGAAAAACAGAAAAGAATAAACAATAGATTTCACTAAAAAAACTGTTCAAAATATTTAAAACCTTGTTACTTTTGGTTATTTAGCAAATATCTATAAATATTGGGCCTATGTATAGAAATAAATGATAGCATGAGAGTTCAGCATTGATTTTTGTGATTTACAATCACCGACCAGATTGAAATATAAATACATATGATTTTAATTCTGCTGGGGGTGGGGAGGGTGTTCCCTGTTTTATATAAACATTTATTTTTATTTTTTGGGTACCCTAAAGTTTATATTTTTGATTTACCTAGATTTTGAATAATTTATCATATTATTTGTCATGAAAGTGATAAAAAAGAATATTCTGGAAATAATTTCACAACTATCACTTTTGGATGTTTAGATTTTTTTAATAAGCACATAATATATTTACAGTTAGAAGAAATGTTTGTTGATCCACACGAGCTTGTTTTACATCTTTTATAATAATTTATTAGAGAAACTTACTCTAATTAAAATATTTGTTGATTAACAACTATCGTTAAATCACGTTATAACTAATTACTATTGTGCTCCCTTCTATAGGATTGATTTTTTACTTACTGACAGAAGTAATATAAGCTAAAGAAGTAATTTTAACCAATTCATGGGTTATTTTTGTATTTTTTGTATTTGTTATTATTTTTTTTATTTAATATCTGAATATTTTTAGGAGTGGCTTAAATTATACTACCTACGAGATCAGGCTGATGATTGTTACTAAAAAGAAACGAAACCATTATTCATGTAGTGAAATAATATTTGACCTTCATTGCAATGAAGGTGAAATAATATTTACCTTCAATGTAATGAAAACAAATACATCCTTGGTGTATCCGATAAGGACGGAACACTGGACTCCCGTATGAAAGCTCTACAGCAATTTAGTTCTTCAAGTCCCAGCCATATAAGAAGGATAAAGAGTAAGTGGGGGTGGGGGTAGGGGGGACTGACACAAGCGACCAACTGCCAGGTTTTATGTAAATCTCCCCTTACCATCGTAGTAATTCCTCTTTTGAAAAAACCCTCGAGGGCTAACTCGTCACTAAGAACATGCACGAATATGGAAGAAAATATTCCACTGCAGTTTCTTCGAACATTCTTTTTCTATTCCTTATTCTCAAAAAAGTCGTAGGTCTTGACCCAAACTAATCGATAAATACGTGTACGGTTCGTGGGATGCTTTGGTACCTATGAGATGAAGACATGAAGACATGAAGACATGAAGATATGAAGATTCCCAATGCCAAATATATGAATATAAATTGTTGAAAGTTTTGAATCTCAAATATGTTTGGAAACAAGTGAGATATTTCCAAGTTGATCACATTCATATTATATACGCTTCTGTGGAAAGACAAATTGGCAAAGTCTGTTATTTTTATATTTGGCCATGGGCAAAATATTTATGAAAAAGAAAAAGATTTGTTTCTTCTTTTTCATCTGAAATGTTTTAAGTTAGAACCATAACAAAACCTAAAAGTAAGACATATTTGTTGGTATGCTTTTGAAACTTGAGCTAGAATTTAAATATATTTTTCTTTGTTATTTAGTATATATATATATATTTCTTTATTCTTTTTTTAGAGCGGGATTAATCATCAAAACTGTCTTGTCCTTTTTGTCAATTACGAGGCGTTAGCTACTGGAATCCCATTTGGGTATATTAAGGATGTTTTTCGCTAAATGGCCTCCCTCTTCTCGAATACGAGTATATTTCTAGCAAAATTTGCTTTTATTTGAATGGGCTGCGTACTTTTTTAAAAGTATTTTTTTTAATATTCAGAAACCACCAAGCAATTGTTAGTTGTTACTATACTTAAAAAAATTCTGACCAGTATCTACATAACAGGTTTAACTAATTAAATATTCTCAAATTGAAAAAAGATACATAGAAACATAATCAACCTGCACTTTCCCGTAAGGCAGATTTTGTGCTGGTCATGCGGAATCATCACCCAAAAAAAGTGGATCAATTAAAATCACGAGCAATCGATAACCACCCAAATTTCAGATTGAAGGTTTACCCTCCCAAATTTTTGAGTTTAAAATTTTGTAAATTCGCATACAGAGGTTTTAAATGTAAAGCATTATTTTTTTGAATGGTTGACCCATAAAAAACTATAAAATTTTTGAAAATATGATACAAAACTTGTCCGAGAAAGCTATATATTCACGCTTTTTTTTATTAGAACTTTTTTATTTTTGTTTTTTTTATACATTTGTCAAATTTTTTACACTATTCTAAACCATTAACGGGGTAAATTTTTCTTCGTTTGTCGAAATTAGACATATTTAAATAAATTTTTAAACCCAATTGCTCTTAGAATCAGCCTGTTAAAATGTATAGCAAACGAAGTTTTTAGGGTTAAATAGTCAAAAAGCCAAGACTTTAAAATTTTTTTTTTATTCCTCTAGCTTAAGTGTTATCCCTATCGGGAAAACTTTTTTAAAAATAAAATAATTTGTACAAAAGGGGAGGGGGGCTTGGCTCAAAATTGGGAAGGAAAATTTAAAAAATTTTATTCATTAAAACCCAACTTCAGTTCATACCATAATCAAGATTTTTTTTATTAGGAGATATACAACCCCTCCCCCCCCCCTATAAACAAACCCTGCACCCTTTTCCAAAGGCCCGAAAAATTTAAAACATTTTAAACCTTTAATATTAATTTTTTATAAATAGGGTTAGTTTTCCCCTACTGAAAGTTTTCAATTTTCTAGAACACTTGGATGGGGTTTGCTTATTATTATTTTTTTAAATTTCAACCCCCCCCCCCCACCCCCCCCAAAACAAATTTTAAATTTAATTCACTCTTAAAATCCAGATTCAAATGTATTCGGTTTCCGGAGTTTTTCTCACCTGTACCCCTGTTTACTTTTCTACCACACAAAAATTTTTTTCCTCACGTAGGCCTCCAATTTCCTGGAACCCATTTAGAAATACCCCAAATTAAAAGTTTTATTTATATTATGGCATCACACAAACCTTCTCTAAGCAAATTTTAATTTTTCCAAGCCAGGAGATGTAAAAATACGGGGATGAGGGAATCAGTGCACCCCAAACCTTTCTACTCCTATTCACCCATTAGGGGATGAAAAAAAAAATTTTTTGAAACCTTCTCACCAAATTCAGAAAAAACCTTTCATTTTAAATTTCAAGGCTCATTATTTTCGGGTTCATCTTGGCCAGGGCCAAAAAGCAACTTACACGCAACATTTCCCCGTTTTCAGGCAAGACATTTGGGGAATACGGTCACTTAGTCTTCATTATTTTCCCATACAAACAAATGCAATAATTACTCAATTGGTGAGATGAAGAGGAACCACTTTAAAGGGTTTTATAACCACATTTTTTAGGGGGAGAGTGGGAAAAAAATTAAAAAAAAAAAACCCTAAAACCCCCAAATGTGATTTGAACTTTGATCTCCCCCTCACAGCAGGGCATCTAACATGGAAAAGCGCCCTTTAAACCCTTTTATCAGGGAACAGGTACAACTTACAAGGAAATACTTAAAAGAACGGCCCCTTGGTAGGTGCAGCATTCCGGCTACAATATAAGGTCCAGGTTTTTATTCCCGGTAGAAATTTAAGTAATTTTTAAAAAAAAGGTTTCCCATGGTTGCCATGATTTGGTAATAAGGGTAAGATAGGTTTAAACTTCTACTGACACCACGTATGATCATCAATATCAGACAGTAACTCTCAGGGGCCCAAGTAACAAGTGCCCAACTTCAGAAGATGGTTATATCTCCCAATCCCGTAAAGACCAGGGAAAGCTTGGGCAACAACAAAAACGAAAAAATAAATTAATACACTTTCACTCTAAAAGACCAATAATAGTCACGATCAAAAATCACTCATTTCAGTATATGGTGTTTATTTTCAAGCCCCGGAACAAATTTACAAAAATTTGGGGCAAAACAGGGAAAAAAATTGGATATTAAAACCACTCTCGAATATTTTAATATCAGTAAGAATGGGGTTTTTAAAAACCTTAATTTAACGTTTTTTAATAAAAATGTAGTATAAATTTAAATACCTATTTCAAAACTTTCCCAAATTTAAAAAAACTAGTTTTACTCTTCTAGAACATTTACTTTTTTTTATAATTTAAATCTCAATTAATTTCCCCATCATAAAACTTGTCATATTTTGCTTCGCCCCATTTCATACTCCCCATATCTTCCTAAACGTTGTTAACAATTCACACACATCATTTTAGGACAGCACTTAAAAAAGCAGGTGACGAATAAAAAAAAAAAAAAAACCACCACCAATTCATAAAATAACAGTAATTTTCTTACGATCCATTCTATCCAAAGAAAGGTGTGGCTTGGAAACAACATTTTGAAAAAAAAAAAAAAATTTTTTTTCCTTTTCGACACTCTTATTGAAATATTTTTATTTGTTTAGGTTTTTCGCCATCATTTTGGGGATAAAGGGGGCCGGATGGCGCTCAATCTTTACACGTGTGTTTAATTTGTTTTGGGAAGAGCCTTATCTCAAATTTAAATAAAAAAACGTTTTTAGGAATCAGTGTAATTTGATTTTTTTTCAATTATAAACTCTACAAAAACATGTATTTATTCACTTCACTCTAACCTTTAATTATTTCCTAGCATATATTAATATTCTATGAAAAAAGTTTAATTAACAATTATAAATAAAACTAAACAACTGAGTTCAAAGAAAATGTACTGTACATAAGACCTTTTACATTAACTAAGAAGTATTCTTTTTTTGTCGAAATATATTTGACATCATTTTAAACTTAATGTAAACATTATTATTATTATTAATAATAATAATATTAAAATAGCCCTTGCGGGATTAAAACATTCACTACACACAAAAACAGATATTGACGATGAGAATAAAGGATAACATTACATAAAATAAAGTCCTTGAAATTATGACAGCTCAAAGCCTCCATTACACTAGCTGGGCCGATTATCTTTACAAATATGATATATCTTAGTTACTTTTACTGAATTATAAAAATATCTTCGCTGTTTTTTCCAAAAGCTATTAGTATAAAATATTATTCGTGTTGTATGTTTCATGAAGAACCAGAATTGGCATTCATGTTAACTGATGACAACTGTGAAAATACTATACTGTATAGAATAAATATAAATACAGTAATATAATATAATATTATAAATACTGTATCTATACTATATCTACAGTATATATACTATAAATACTGTATCTATACTATATCTACAGTATATACTATAAATAATGTAAATATATATATATATATATACATTATAATACAAGTATATATATATTTATTATTTTATATATTTATCAGCTTGCTCATGTTCAGGCTACACGAATGTATTCTAAAAAAATTTTTTTTTTAAGTTGGAGCTGAGTTGCTAATAAGCAGAATTAGAGCCATAAAAAATAATTCAATTCAAATTTTGAGAAATTGATCTTTTAAATATCGAATCAGATATTTTATCGTATCTTCCAGTCTCAAATATCCTTTGTGATTCGAGGGTTCAAGGAATCAATCCCGAGTGATAATAATATTTTATTTTAAAAATAGCTAGCAAAAATATATATTAAATACTAAATGTGAATAATTATAGTACAGATTTCATAAGATATCTGAAAACTAGCAAAGTTATTAAATATACGTTCACAACTACTTAATCTCACTCTATGTTAATGATTTAAAAATTTAACCTTTTAATCTATTATTCTGCTACTTTGTTCTACTTATATCAATTAATATATATATGACCATCTTTTAACTACGTTTTTTTAATCACGTTATATCTCATGAAATTATTTTACTTATGTTCTTATCTGCTTTATATTTCACTCTTTTTAAAAACTGTATCAATTGTTTATATTTGGTTTATTATTTTAATTAATCCAACTTTCATTCTAATTGTTATTACCATGTTACACCCATTGTTTTGTTATATTTTTGACTTGCTGGTTTACTTTTAAATATTGCCAACCATATATATGTATTTCACTCTATTAGCTTACCCCTTTGACTCATATTATTGTATATGTTTTTATTTAATGCTATGATTCTCATTGTAAAATGTTTTAAACGCATTAATTATCACTTTGCTTTAATTTAACTTTTTAGCCTATTCTTTCTCATTCATCTTTATTATCAATCACTATCTAAGTCTTTAGTTTTAACTAAATGTTAAAGATAAATAGGTAAAGAGATAAATATTATGAGTTTAAAAAATAAAAGAGCCTGTATGACTCGGTGTATGGATGTTGTCTAAGCGAAGAAGTATGTAAGGATAGGGAAGTGTTGATAAAGTTAGTGAGGATGAATTAAACACGAAGTTTTTTGAGATATATTCACAGTTTCTTGCCTACGCCGTAAGGGAATAGCGTGATTAGGCATGTAGATATGTATCTAATCTGGTTGCTGATTATGGGAAAATTAGGGCTCGAATATATATTTGGTATATTATGGGTGTGTTTTCCCTGAACGGTTTTTCCACAGTTTCTTTACTCAAATTTAGGTACATTACATTTCAAATGTACCTTCCTCATCCATACCTTAATATTATAAGTAAATGCATAGACACCTTCCGTGAGCAACTTACCGGCCCACGTGCCGTGTGATATAAGTTCATATTGTAAGAAATACTTTAGTAATACATTTTTTGCAAGCTGATTTGAAGTGGTACGAGTTTAAATGGGACAGAAACTAGTTAAGCTATTACAACTTATCATACTATTTCATAGAATATAAACTTATCATATAATTATTTAACATAACCAAGTGAAACTTAGTATTCGACCGTGATGCTTAACTATTCCTTGCAATTATTATTAAGTTTTATACATAGACAATATTGGTTAATTTCACATGTTATAAGACTTAAGCTTATCTAACTATATAAAAAAGGTATAGGCTTACATATGCGTTGTTAATTATTTTCACTATATATATATGGCCTATATATACATATGTATACATATATGTCGATGTATTATATATATATTATATTTATATATTATATAAATTAATGTGTTATTATTATTATTATATTTTACAAAATTTTTTTTTCCTTAGTACCGCGTTTTACTACCCATTAGGGTTGTACGCTTTCACACAATCTAGGACTTTAAATATGTTTTTTAAATGTTTTAATCATTATTTCACACAATCTAAGACGTGGGCTTATTTGACCATGATTTCTAAGGTTTTTTAAAATTCAGATTTTATATATATATATAAGTCCAAGTCTATATATATATATATATATATATATATATACATATAAGTCCAAGTTTATATATCTATAAGCTCAAGTCTTAGATAGTCTTAGATATACATATACATATGTGTGTGTGTGCTACCTGGAATTAATTTTTAAAAAGATCATCAATTTTAAAATGCTTTCAGTGCTTTTAACATAAGCTCTTAGAAAAGTGAAATATAAATATATATTCGAGGTCTCTGTGTTTATTTGGAAATCATTCCCATCCAATATCTCCATGTTGGTCACGGTAGACATGCTCCTAATCAGTACCCCTTCATGTAACACTATACTTAACTTAGTTACGATTACTATGCAAAGCCAGCAGTAGTAAAGCGACTGCCTTCCCAGACACAACATCCGTGATCAGGCCTCGGGTAGCAATTTTTAAGGCATGCGCTACTAACAATAACGTTCACGCTTGTGTTAAACTTCAACAAAACTTCACAAATCTGCACGCGAGAGTTTGATCACTTACAGAAGATGTCTCAAGGGTAACTTCGTCCCCCTAAACTGTAAAAAAACAAAACTAATTACTTGGGTTGAATGTCCCAATTTACATTAGGATGGTTATGTAGCGTCTGTGTAGTAATTAAATG
>JBCFYV010004114.1:0-22580 GCA_039000515.1 Timema cristinae | reverse complement strand
GACATTCAGACAAAACCCTACGCGCACGCTAGTTCAATTGAAGAATCTTTAATTTATGGTACGAGCGAATGGAACATACACGCATCAATAGCTTCAAGAACATGGCAAGTCAGGGCTAAAGACGAACAACATTTACCAGCTATTTTGTGAGTTGTATAAACACATCTATTGCTGTTTTGCGAAAAACTTAGCTATCATGCAAGTAATCTTGACGAGTTTATTCAAATTGATGTCGGTGTAAAATCCCAGCGCCTTCATTGTGACGAGACTATTATTTTTTTCTAATTAAGGATGACTGCAGTTAATGTTTTTTGTATATTTTATTAAGTGCAAAAGTGAGGTTTTTAAAATGTTCATATAATTCCCAGAAGATGATAAAAATGCAGACTAATAATTACTTGAGAGCGACAACGTTCGCGAGTTTATTAACGAAAAATTTACTGAATGTTTTAAGATAACAAGGACTATCTGCAAGATAACTGGTCCATGTAGTGCGGAAAAGAATGGGCGTGTCAAGCGGGAAAATCGATCCATCATATAATGCGCTTGGACAATGCCTATTGAAGCAGAACTTAATGATTCACTGTGGGCTGAGGCAGTAAATGTGAGTGTTTACATTTCAAATAGGTGGTCAAGTAAGGTAAACAATAACGTAGCTCCGTTTGAGAAATTTACTCTGTGAATATTAGGTTTGAAATATAAGCGTAAATTTGTAGCAGACACTTATCACATTGTACCCAAGCAAACTTATGCTAAATTTGAAATCAAGACTAAGAAGGCAATTTTATATAAATGTGTAATGGTGGTGTAATTAATGATCCGGCATTCTTTAACTATAATTTAAAGTTGAAGAACAATGAACTAAAAGAGTAAAAGGTAATTTTTTTATCGAAGTCTGAGAAAAAGTGTCAAACAAAAATAAATTGGCATAAAAAATAAGAGAGATACAAAGCCACGCTTCGTAAAAGAGGTATACCTACTCTAAGGCTATCAAAACAATTTGATATTTGTCAAGAAACAATTGAAACAGCATGTGCAGCAATTTACTAGTGTGAAAAAAAAGGGTAAGGAAAAAAAAACCTCTTTTATTAAAATATATATATATAATTCTCCCAAGGTTGTATATAAAAAAATAGTTTATTTTATTTAGCTCAGTTGCACGGGGAACTTAATCTCGGGACCTCTGGATTTAGATAGGCATTTATACTTAAAGTTTATATTATATTTTAATGGAAACAAATTAAAAGGTTATCATGAAATACTAAACAAAAAAAAACTGTTTTATGTTATGTGTTTGGTTAATCATGTATTCTGAATTTTTAACCTGCCTGGGGAGCTCCGTTAATTCACATATCTAGGTTAACACAAATTTTCAAGAAGAAGAAAAAAAACAAAAAACAAAACTTTAAACAAAGTTAGATTTTTGTGTTCTTAAAAATTCTATATTAATATATTTATATAACATTTGTTTTGTTGTCAAAGCGATAATTATTATATCACAATCTTAATTCAATTTAAGTCATTCGATAACAAAAAAACACCTTTTTCTTTACATTTTCAAGTAAAAATAAAACCAACATATATACCTAAGTTCAACCACGTCCAAATGTATGGCACAGAAAGTTATTATTTACCCTTAACCCAATTAGACTTCTTTGAGTCAAACAAAATAGCCACACTGCTCACAGCCACCTATTTATTTACTTTTTTGAAGCCATCCTCAGTCCCGCAATAGTATAAGAAAATTGAAACTTCTCACCCTAGACAATCTGTAGTCGAGAACTCGATCATATGTACATATCTCTTTATGTTTACTGAAAGATATGCATGTCATCACAATCTCTTCAAGTAGTAATCAAGATCCTGGTGTACATCTTTTATAATCTCAAACTGGTAATAAGTTGTAGTACAAGTCCTTTTTTATTCTTTTCTCATTATTGTAAAAATTTTACATCCCGGCATTAATACCACTTATTTTCAACACGACGCCAATAACAAAACAAAAGAACCTTTTAAATACACACCAAAGAGGTGATACCATTTAAAAGTAGGAATAATGTTAGAATAATGACGTATGAATGATTGTAAATAGGGATTATAATTAAAGGGGATGGTTTTCTTTGTCACACTAGAAGTCTCAAATGTGCAAGGAATCCGTTTTTAACAAATATAGTAAGGAATGATTTGCTGCCATCAATGAAGAGAAAGCATTATAAACTAACCATGACACTTGTTGAATTATCTACATTCTATCTGGAAAGCTATAGGCTACAAATGGGTATTTAGAATTTAAAAGGAGATCAGATGGAAGTACCGAGTGGTTAAAAACAAAGCTATGTGTAACAGGACAGGTAATCACAAAGAGCAAGTTTCGATTATACTTAGACAGTTTCACCCATAATAAGGCACGATTCAATTGTAATACTTCTTACGACCTATAGGCCTAATATGGTAATGATATAGTATGACATAAAATCTTCGTTTGTATAATTATGGTGAAATGTTTGAAAAATTGTTTATGAAACAGCCAGAAGATTTACAGAAGAGTGATCTAAACATAATCAGAAAGTTAAGGAAGAGTTTAAATGTACTAAAACAGTCTCCACGATATTGGAATAAGAAATTCCTAGGATTTAAAAAATAATTGGATTCAAGTTTTTGGAATAAGATAAATGTGTCTTTGAGCTAGAAGTGATACGTTGAATTTTGTCTTGCATTTTAATATGTAAATGACAGAGTGCTCATAAGTACTGGCTAGACATTCTTGCACTTCTGATAAAATATCTCAAGTCTCAATTTTAGATTAAAGAAGACGGCTGCCTTTATTTTGTTGGAATCGATATCAAAATAGAAATAAAAATTGTAACGATGTTACAATAAAAGGACAACTAACTCAATCAAATGGGAGTACACTCACCATCTGCCTTGTTGAACATAAGCACTGGAGCACACGTGCCATGACATACTCTCTCTACAACTCAATCCCACGCACTAAATGGAGACACTGCCTAACGATCCACTCGTTATAGAAGCTCCGCCCATAAACAAAGTGAAAAACAACTTGACCAGTTTAGTTTCCGGTTCAGCCACCTAGATGGTTCTCGGATTTTCTTGCAGCTCCTAGAGTCACCGCTATCCCTCCTACCCGCTGCTTGTCTCCCCTCTTCCACTCCAATTTCTCCCTCCCTATTTCCCTCTCTCTGTGGGCATGTCTGGTATTTGTGTCAACTATATATTGCGATGTATCTTTTATATGGTTACTCCTCATTTCATAGGTATATAAGTTCATTCACGAGGTTAAGAGTCATGACAATGACTCGGTACTCAAACAACAAATCAGCCCTTTCATAGACAACCTGGCGTGGCATAACTGTCAAGTCAGATGTTCTTTGTCGGGCATCAGCCGAACGGCGATATGGTTACTCGTTGTATCACTGACTTGCCAAGGTGAGAGCACCGGATTAAACTAATACTTATTTGCATTATTCTAAATTCTGTTTCTGCTTAGAATGGGGAAATCTTTTCTAAATTATTGGTTTTGGCGGATTAAATATGATTGTTAACTTTAGGATGGGTTCCTTTGGGCTGTGGTAATGGAATATATTTCTAGCCACGATTTATTATTGTTTGATTGTTTGGGGATCAAAATATATATTCATGGGCGAACTTTGTTTTCTAGTCGCCAGTCGACAAATTTAGAGTCGCACTCTTACCACCTTTTGTTATATCAATTGCAAATTGTGCAGATGGATATTTTTCTGGGAGGCCAGCCTTGGCTGCATTATTTATGCTTTATTACATTGGGAATTTGACTTGTTGTACATAACTATGGTTACCTTCGTCACCTTAAGCGGTGCAAAGAGAGAAGGCCATTATAAGTTTGTATAGGTTTGGGTAGAAGTCTATCTCTTTGGGTGCCATGCCTAGACGGGGTGCCTAATCTTAACTCTTTGTTTATTGTAAGATACAGGCTAGCTTGGTTGGGGTTGTAAGACATCCTTTTTTTGTCATATTGTATTTCTCACGGCTCTTTGGCGCCGTTTGTCAGGTCATTAGCTCAGGAGGCTGGTAAGCTTTTATAAACTCATTACTTACGTTTGGGACATTACGCCATTATTGACGGGCTCGGTGGATATTATGGTATTTACGTTAGTGTGCTATGAGAGGAAAAAAATATATCTTTAATATATTAATGTTTTGGTGATATATTAATTTTCTCATCTTTTAGTTACGCTGTAGCTTTGTATGTTGGCACCGGGTCGTCATTTATCATGCCCATAGGTAGTTGAGTGACCGATATGTGTTTGTAGGGACGCCATGTTCGGTATTAAAGTCTTTATCTTAGAGTCACGTACATTTTCTTGGGATGATGTGTTTACATAAAATTGCCCACGTTAAACCTTAATCTATTTTCGCTTTAAAGTTGGAAATATGTCTGTATTAACGTCTTCCGCTTTATACCTAGGGAAAATATATTTATATCGAAGTCTTAAACTTCAAACTCTTGTTAGTTTTAATATTTATTGTATGTTATGTTTATGTTAATGTTTTTTATTTGGGACCTTCAGTCATTTTAAATATCTTATAAATATTATGTTTAACTTCGAACTTCAACTTTACAAACTGAAAAATATTACTACATTTGTAATTCTATTAATGTATCATCCAGTTTTATTACAAATAAAACAAGTACTGTTATTCTCTTGTAACTCCTTGACTTTTTATCACTCTTCCTGGTTAGTTAAGGTGATTACATATTAAGAAAAGTTTTTTTAAGTCAACAAGAATATCTTGAGAGGTTTATGAGAAAGCGTTATATCCAAGATTTCAAATCGCAATCATTAACAGTTGATACAAATGTAGACATACATAGACATGATGGGAAATATAAAAAGATTATCGACGTCCCTTATCGCAAGGTAGTTGGAATGTAGCATTTCACTTAATTCAAATGACATCTACAAACTATAATCTGCTCTAAATGCTAAAATAATATAAAGGTATCCGAAGAAGAGAGTTAAAACTGATATATTCTGCAATAATATCATTTGTGTTCTACTCACATTACGTGGATACGATACGATACGATACGGATACGATCACCATGCTTTCACCAACGGACGTCTAACCCTTGAACTCAACATTGAAGAAAGACCTGAATATTGCTGTTCTGATGCCGCGACTTACGAATACTACTCTCCTAGCGGACTTCCTTGGCACCTCTTTCTCCACTGCTCCAACCCCCCACACCCTCCCTCCGTCTTTCCTTTTTCCTTGCTCACATTCCCAATTTGCTAGTCAGAAAAATAGTATATATTGGGCGATCCCTAGGTTCACAGGATAGTAATTATTATTATTATTATTATTATTATTATTAGCACCGCGTCTTATTACCCATTCGGGTTGTACACACTTACGCTAATGTGTAATGGTAGGGTGATTGTGAGATGAAATGAAAGACCTACAGTTTAACGTGGAATCCGAACCACGGTGGAGGCCTGGCATTCCCCACATTCACAAGATGTATTGTCAGAGGTGAAGGAAGGGTTTGGTAATCAGATAGTAGTTCATCGTTGGATATCCACAAAGGAGAAACCTCTGCTCCAGAACCTAACGAAGGTACTGCTGACTGCGATGGTTGGGACGTGGGTGTCACCGATTTGATGCCGAAGGAATCTTCTTTATTTTTCCAAGTATTCATTAAATTTCCAAGTCCTTCAGACTTGTTTTGTTAGTCCTTATGACTATGTTTACTTTTCTATGTCCTTCCGACTTAGTATAATTTGTTGGAATGACAATTACGTTTCCAAGTCCTTCAGACTTGTTGAGTTAATGTATGTGACTATGTTTTCTTAGGAGCTTACTTTAAGCTTCCTTTTCTTCATGACTTCTTTATTTTGTTTTAAGTCCTTATGACTTCATTATATGTCATTGCGTTGTGAACGTCATGTTCACGTGTTCAAATTTTGTATGGCTCCAAGCAGGTTGTCTAACGCCTTTATTTGAGGACCTAGCTAGGTCAGTATCTCACAGTATTCTTGTTGCCACCCCATTTTTTGTGTTACTATTTTGGGTGCTCAAAGTGAGGACCAGGGCTAGTTTTGTATAGTGGCCCGCACAGATAGTATTTTCATTTGCCCCTTGTTTGCTCTTCATTAGTCCAAGTATTTAAAGTTAGTGTGTACTAGATTTGATGATACCCCAGGGAGTGGGTAATGGTATAAAAGTACTATTGAGTGCTCTGGCAGTACCCACTGGGAATAGACCGGACATAGTACAAATTTGTATGGACATCTGTTTGTTAGTCATCGACTAGTGTAACTGAACTACGGTCATCTTACCGTTTATTATTTGGGATGTCGTTGCTTTGTCTAGCCAAGCTAGGTAGCTTGTCCGACATGTAACTTGATAACTCTAAAACTATAGGATTAGCCTGTTTGCTTTATATGTTGCTAACTCTCCATGTTCTCTTTTTAGACCTTTCTGGTGGAAGTTGGGCGCTAGCCCGGCTGTCTTTCAATCCTATACCCACTATCAACTTAACTTCCATTTGACTGTTTCCTTTCTGGTGGAAGTCTGGCGCTAGCCCGGCTGTCTTTCAACCCTATACCCACTATCAACTTAACTTCCATTTGACTGTTTCCTTTCTGGTGGAAGTCTGGCGCTAGCCCGGCTGTCTTTCAATCCTATACCCACTATCAACTTAACTTCCATTTGACTGTTTCCTTTCTGGTGGAAGTCTGGCGCTAGCCCGGCTGACTTTCAATCCTATACTCACTATCAACTTAACTTCCATTTGACTGTTTCCTTTCTGGTGGAAGTCTGGCGCTAGCCCGGCTGTCTTTAAATCCTATACCCACTATCAACTTAACTTCCATTTGACTGTTTCCTTTCTGGTGGAAGTCTGGCGCTAGCCCGGCTGTCTTGCAATCCTATACCCACTATCAACTTAACTTCCATTTGACTGTTTCCATGTCGCCTTAGACACGTTCTTTCCCCGTGCTACGGGTAGTTCCTATGTTTTTGAAATTGTTAAGCACTATCATAAAATTTTGTAACCCCATATCTCCCTTTTATGTTATTGGTATAATAAATCTATTTTTGCTACCTATTTAATTATTTTAAACTTATGAGATATGTTCCCATACTTACCTGCCTACATATATAGATAGAAAAAGAGGTATGAGGGAGGTGTTAGAGGAAGCTTGAATTTTCTTGCAATAATGACATGACCATATATTGCATTCGCAATTAATCAAGCAAGTAGATTTTAAAATAAAACCCAATATATATATTTAAATAACAGTTTATAATATAATGCGATATAATTGTTTAAATGAGCTACGGCATTTGTTTTCAAGGAAATCGACCTTAATTAACATTGTATTCAGATGCTAACTATACTATAGATGAAACAACAAGAATATTTACAGCCGCATCATCAACAAGGGCTTGTCGGTAGTTCAACTAGATAAGCTATATATATATATATAGTAGTCTCTTCAGTTGCTCAAGAAACCGTGTAAATCAGAATGATGCTCGTGAAGGCTGATGTGATTTCCAACGAATCTACTGTAGTATCGATTCCCAACAACAAGCTAACAACCTACTGCACTTAATTGTAATCTACTGTAGCATCGGTTCCCAACCACAAGCTAGCCACCCACTGTACTACATTGTAATCAACTGTAGAATCGATTCCTAACCACAAGCTAACAACCTACTGCACTTAATTGTAATCTACTGTAGCATCGGTTCCCAACCACAAGCTAGCCACCCACTGTACTACATTGTAATCAACTGTAGAATCGATTCCTAACCACAAGCTAACAACCTACTGCACTTAATTGTAATCTACTGTAGCATCGGTTCCCAACCACAAGCTAGCCACCCACTGTACTACATTGTAATCAACTGTAGAATCGATTCCCAACCACAAGCTAACAACCTACTGCACTTAATTGTAATCTACTGTAGCATCGGTTCCCAACCACAAGCTAGCCACCCACTGTACTACATTGTAATCAACTGTAGAATCGATTCCTAACCACAAGCTAACAACCTACTGCACTTAATTGTAATCTACTGTAGCATCGGTTCCCAACACAAGCTAGCCACCCACTGTACTACATTGTAATCAACTGTAGAATCGATTCCCAACCACAAGCTAACAACCTACTGCACTTAATTGTAATCTACTGTAGCATCGGTTCCCAACCACAAGCTAGCCACCCACTGTCCTACATTGTAATCTACTGTAGAATCGATTCCCAACCACAAGCTAGCCACCCACTGTACTACATTGTAATCTACTGTAGAATCGATTCCCAACCACAAGCTAGCCACTCACTGTCCTACATTGTAATCTACTGTAGCATCAGTTCCCAACCACAAGCTAGCCACTCACTGTCCTACATTGTAATCTACTGTAGCATCAGTTCCCAACCACAAGCTAGCCACTCACTGTCCTACATTGTAATCTACTGTAGCATCAGTTCCCAACCACAAGCTAGCCACCCACTGTCCTACATTGTAATCTACTGTAGCATCGGTTCCCAACCACAAGCTAGCCACTCACTGTCCTACATTGTAATCTACTGTAGCATCAGTTCCCAACCACAAGCTAGCCACTCACTGTCCTACATTGTAATCTACTGTAGCATCGGTTCCCAACCACAAGCTAGCCACCCACTGTCCTACATTGTAATCTACTGTAGCATCGGTTCCCAACCACAAGCTAGCCACCCACTGTCCTACATTGTAATCTACTGTAGCATCGGTTCCCAACCACAAGCTAGAAACCCACTGTACTACATTGTAATCTACTGTAGCATTGGTTCCCAACCACAAGCTAGCCACCCACTGTACTACATTGTAATCAACTGTAGAATCGGTTCCCAACCACAAGCTAGCCACCCACTGTACTACATTGTAATCAACTGTAGAATCGATTCCCAACCACAAGCTAACAACCTACTGCACTTAATTGTAATCTACTGTAGCATCGGTTCCCAACCACAAGCTAGCCACCCACTGTACTACATTGTAATCAACTGTAGAATCGGTTCCCAACCACAAGCTAGCCACCCACTGTACTACATTGTAATCAACTGTAGAATCGATTCCCAACCACAAGCTAACAACCTACTGCACTTAATTGTAATCTACTGTAGCATTGGTTCCCAACCACAAGCTAGCCACCCACTGTACTACATTGTAATCAACTGTAGAATCGGTTCCCAACCACAAGCTAGCCACCCACTGTACTACATTGTAATCAACTGTAGAATCGATTCCCAACCACAAGCTAACAACCTACTGCACTTAATTGTAATCTACTGTAGCATCGGTTCCCAACCACAAGCTAGAAACCCACTGTACTACATTGTAATCTACTGTAGCATTGGTTCCCAACCACAAGCTAGCCACCCACTGTCCTACATTGTAATCTACTGTAGCATCGGTTCCCAACCACAAGCTAGCCACCCACTGTACTACATTGTAATCTACTGTAGCATCGGTTCCCAACCACAAGCTAGCCACCCACTGTACTACATTGTAATCTACTGTAGCATTGGTTCCCAACCACAAGCTAGCCACCCACTGTACTACATTGTAATCAACTGTAGAATCGATTCCCAACCACAAGCTAACAACCTACTGCACTTAATTGTAATCTACTGTAGCATCGGTTCCCAACCACAAGCTAGAAACCCACTGTCCTACATTGTAATCTACTGTAGCATCGGTTCCCAACCACAAGCTAGCCACCCACTGTCCTACATTGTAATCAACTGTAGAATCGATTCCCAACCACAAGCTAACAACCTACTGCACTTAATTGTAATCTACTGTAGCATCGGTTCCCAACCACAAGCTAGCACCCACTGAACTACATTGTAATCAACTGTAGAATCGTATTCCTAACCACAAGCTAACAACCTACTGCACTTAATTGTAATCTACTGTAGCATCGGTTCCCAACCACAAGCTAGAAACCCACTGTCTACATTGTAATCAACTGTAGAATCGATTCCCAACCACAAGCTAACAACCTACTGCACTTAATTGTAATCTACTGTAGCATCGGTTCCCAACCACAAGCTAGCACCCACTGAACTACATTGTAATCAACTGTAGAATCGATTCCCAACCACAAGCTAACAACCTACTGCACTTAATTGTAATCTACTGTAGCATCGGTTCCCAACCACAAGCTAGCCACCCACTGTACTACATTGTAATCTACTGTAGCATCGGTTCCCAACCACAAGCTAGCCACCACTGTACTATTGTAATCTACTGTAGCATCGGTTCCCAACCACAAGCTAGCCACCCACTGTCCTACATTGTAATCTACTGTAGCATCGGTTCCCAACCACAAGCTAGCCACCCACTGTCCTCACAGTTGTAATCATACTGTAGATCGATTCCCAACCACAAGCTAACAACCTACTGCACTTAATTGTAATCTACTGTAGCATCGGTTCCCAACCACAAGCTAGAAACCCACTGTCCTACATTGTAATCTACTGTAGCATCAGTTCCCAACCACAAGCTAGCCACCCACTGTCCTACATTGTAATCTACTGTAGCATCGGTTCCCAACCACAAGCTAGCCACCCACTGTCCTACATTGTAATCTACTGTAGCATCGGTTCCCAACCACAAGCTAGCCACCCACTGTCCTACATTGTAATCTACTGTAGCATCGGTTCCCAACCACAAGCTAGCCACCCACTGTACTACATTGTAATCTACTGTAGCATCGGTTCCCAACCACAAGCTAGCCACCCACTGTCCTACATTGTAATCAACTGTGAATCGATTCCCAACCACAAGCTAACAACCTACTGCCTTAATTGTAATCTACTGTAGCATCGGTTCCCAACCACAAGCTAGAAACCCACTGTCCTACATTGTAATCTACTGTAGCATCGTTCCCAACCACAAGCTAGCAACCCACTGTCCTACATTGTAATCTACTGTAGCATCGTTCCCAACCACAAGCTAGCCACCCACTGTAATACATTGTAATCTACTGTAGCATCGGTTCCCAACCACAAGCTAGCCACCCACTGTACTACATTGTAATCTACTGTAGCATCGGTTCCCAACCACAAGCTAGCCACCACTGTCTACATTGTAATCTACTGTAGCATCGGTTCCCAACCACAAGCTAGCCACTCACTGTCCTACATTGTAATCTACTGTAGCATCGGTTCCCAACCACAAGCTAGCCACTCACTGTCCTACATTGTAATCTACTGTAGCATCGGTTCCCAAACACAAGCTAGCCACCCACTGTACTACATTGTAATCTACTGTAGCATCGGTTCCCAAACCACAAGCTAGCCACTCACTGTCCTACATTGTAATCTACTGTAGCATTGGTTCCCAACCACAAGCTAGCACCCACTGTCCTACATTGTAATCTACTGTAGCATTGGTTCCCAACCACAAGCTAGCCACACACTGTCCTACATTGTAATCTACTGTAGCATCGGTTCCCAACCACAAGCTAGCCACCACTGTCCTACATTGTAATCTACTGTAGCATCGGTTCCCAACCACAAGCTAGCCACCCACTGTCCTACATTGTAATCTACTGTAGCATCGGTTCCCAACCACAAGCTAGCCACTCACTGTCCTACATTGTAATCTACTGTAGCATCGGTTCCCAACCACAAGCTAGCCACTCACTGTCCTACATTGTAATCTACTGTAGCATTCGGTTCCCAACCACACAAGCTAGCCACCCACTGTACTACATTGTAATCAACTGTAGAATCGATTCCCAACCACAAGCTAACAACCTACTGCACTTAATTGTAATCTACTGTAGCATCGGTTCCCAACCACAAGCTAGAAACCCATGTCCTACATTGTAATCTACTGTAGCATCGGTTCCCAACCACAAGCTAGCCACCCACTGTACTACATTGTAATCTACTGTAGCATCGGTTCCCAACCACAAGCTAGCCACCCACTGTCCTACATTGTAATCTACTGTAGCATTGGTTCCCAACCACAAGCTAGCCACCCACTGTCCTACATTGTAATCTACTGTAGCATTGGTTCCCAACCACAAGCTAGCCACTCACTGTCCTACATCGTAATCTACTGTAGCATCAGTTCCCAACCACAAGCTAGCCACCCACTGTACTACATTGTAATCTACTGTAGCATCGGTTCCCAACCACAAGCTAGCCACCCACTGTCCTACATTGTAATCAACTGTAGAATCGATTCCCAACCACAAGCTAACAACCTACTGCCTTTAATTGTAATCTACTGTAGCATCGGTTCCCAACCACAAGCTAGAAACCACTGTCCTACATTGTAATCTACTGTAGCATCAGTTCCCAACCACAAGCTAGCACCCACTGTCCTATATTGTAATCTACTGTAGCATCGGTTCCCAACCACAAGCTAGCCACCCACTGTCCTACATTGTAATCTACTGTAGCATCGGTTCCCAACCACAAGCTAGCCACCCACTGTACTACATTGTAATCTACTGTAGCATCGGTTCCCAACCACAAGCTAGCCACCCACTGTACTACATTGTAATCTACTGTAGCATCGGTTCCCAACCACAAGCTAGCCACCCACTGTACTACATTGTAATCTACTGTAGCATCGGTTCCCAACCACAAGCTAGCCACCCACTGTCCTACATTGTAATCTACTGTAGCATCGGTTCCCAACCACAAGCTAGCCACCCACTGTACTACATTGTAATCTACTGTAGCATCGGTTCCCAACCACAAGCTAGCCACCCACTGTACTACATTGTAATCTACTGTAGCATCGGTTCCCAAACCCAAGCTAGCCACTCACATGTCCTACATTGTAATCTACTGTAGCATTGGTTCCCAACCACAAGCTAGCCACCCACTGTCCTACATTGTAATCTACTGTAGCATTGGTTCCCAACCACAAGCTAGCCACACACTGTCCTACATTGTAATCTACTGTAGCATCGGTTCCCAACCACAAGCTAGCCACTCACTGTCCTACATTGTAATCTACTGTAGCATCGGTTCCCAACCACAAGCTAGCCACCCACTGTACTACATTGTAATCTACTGTAGCATCGGTTCCCAACCACAAGCTAGCCACTCACTGTCCTACATTGTAATCTACTGTAGCATTGGTTCCCAACCACAAGCTAGCCACCCACTGTCCTACATTGTAATCTACTGTAGCATTGGTTCCCAACCACAAGCTAGCCACACACAGTCCTACATTGTAATCTACTGTAGCATCGGTTCCCAACCACAAGCTAGCCACCCACTGTACTACATTGTAATCTACTGTAGCATCGGTTCCCAACCACAAGCTAAGGGTGTGGATATATTTATTCATTTATTTATTTAAACATATATATATATATATTTAAAAATATATACTATTATCTAAATTATGAGTAAAACAAACAAATATATATTGAGTACTGTTGACAAAAATAAATCAATAGTTATATTAATATGGTTTCATTTAATTAAGTATTAATTGTTCTTCTAGAAGAGGTATAGTGTCTGAAATAATTTAGTTTGCTTTTCCTGGAAGTTTTAAATAAATCCTGGATTCATGATGTGAAAAATAAAGATAGAGAGAGAGAAAAATGTATAGATGAAGATATGGGTGGATCTCACCAAGAAAATATGTTTAGATGAAGATATGGGTGGATCTCACCAAGATAATATGTATAGATAAAGATATGGGTGGATCTCACCAAGAAAATATGTATAGATGAAGATATGGGTGGATCTCACCAAGAAAATATGTATAGATGATGATATGGGTGGATCTCACCAAGATAATATGTATAGATGAAGATATGGGTGGATCTCACCAAGATAATATGTATAGATAAAGATATGGGTGGATCTCACCAAGAAAATATGTATAGATGAAGATATGGGTGGATCTCACCAAGAAAATATGTATAGATGATGATATGGGTGGATCTCACCAAGATAATATGTATAGATGAAGATATGGGTGGATCTCACCAAGATAATATGTATAGATAAAGATATGGGTGGATCTCACCAAGAAAATATGTATAGATGAAGATATGGGTGGATCTCACCAAGAAAATATGTATAGATGAAGATATGGGTGGATCTCACCAAGAAAATATTTCTCTGTTGAAACAGCAAAAAAGTCGGAAATTGGTTTCCTCTTCTAAATTTCACCTACTCCACAATTTTATGAAATCAACAGTTGCAAGCTCTTTCCTAGACCCTCAGCTATATATGTATATTTTTATCTCACACTTTTAAACAGGGTTTCCACTTTTTAAAACAAATTTGGTCAGGAACCACACAGATTTGGTCCCATGTTTTAAGGACGCCAAGAAAGAAGACCCTAATCTTATTCAAACAATGTTTCAAGAATTAAATTTAAAAACCTTATTTTCTTCAAGTCCAAAGAGAATATTCATACATCCTAATAAATGTGAAAATGTTGACCAAGAACTGGGGATGAATATGACGTAAAATATAATTTAAAATAGAGGTTGAAAAGATTTACACATGGATATTTATTGGTTATACACGACAATATAGCGTAGTAAACCACGGACGAATTTTGAAGAACATCTTAATCCACCCAAAATAAATAAACCGTAAAATATTTTAGAAAAATATAAGTAAATATATAATATGGTGGAAAATCACATTACAATATATATTATTAGATAAAGTATTTTAAGCAAGTGTGTTATAAAAATAGAATACACTTTATAAAATTCAATCGTTTGTTTAATTTATATTCACATACACCTTCTATAAGTGCATCATGACGTAGAATATTAGTTTGCTAGCATACTTAAGGAAAATTTGTTACATATTCAGGGCTCTACGTGATTATACAATATGGATCTGTGATAAATATATTTTCTTTGAGAAATCTAATGTTTTTCAAATACATCAGCCTCATATTGAAGAGAAGACAAAGTAAGAAATAGGTAACTAATAAGTATCATATGTTGATATGCCCTTGATTGTACTCACCAGATCTGCCCCCTCCAAGGGCTTGTATACCGAACAGATGTTGGTTGATCAGTCGAGAGGCAGAGGCTAGACTCCTAACAGGCATGAATGACCCTTTTTTGGAAGAATTTCTGTTCTCCAGACTTTCTTGGGAATCTTGGATTGAATCTGAGTTTCCGAACCTTGTCCTCTGCTTCATCCCCTAAACATCCAACCATGACCAATTCTCTAATCGCGTTGCTTACATCCATCTCGATACTTCTAACATCATTTTATTTCTACTAGACATGATTCACTAATATTTCTTATCCTGTGTAGTATATGATCACACAGAGAACACAAATTTAGGATGATAATTTAGAAATTAATGCAAACAACATAATCACTAAACAGGGTTAGTGAGTTTAGGTATTTAAGACGATTGGCACTTTTCATTTGGCGTGGAAATTCAGAGTCATGGGAACAAACGGTTATTTTAAAGAATTCTTATTGTTTTGTAATATTCTTTTCGGAAACGGCTTGTTCAAGCATAGAAGCATGTTGATTAAGCTATAATTTTTATATACAAAACCTCCTCTATAATTTTAACAGTGATCAAATGTCGATAAAATTTATATTTTTAAATAGAAAACGGGTGGCTTCATAACAAATAATAAGAAAACGTAACAATTAATAATCATCTACACATTATCTTAGAAATAGTGTTGAAAATATTACCGTAAAAATTTCACTCGTTCTCGAGAAAACCGATATTTCCAAAAGTATGATTTTTCCTTAAGACCTGTCCAGTAGTTACGGATTCCATGATCCATATGTTCTTGTTGGCACGGAAGGATACTTTGGTCTGTTTTGAAGCCACGCCACGCCTTTCACCCTCCCACCCAACATCCCCAAAAATAGGTATTAGACTTGCACTAGACAGAGACAAGAGTCTTAAGAAAAATTTTAGCTAGCAAAAACTATATTAGATTGGAAATTATGAAACGAATAGAGTCGGAAAGAGCAAGCTATTACTCGGTCAATAAGTTGCTGACATCTCGCCTGCTGTCTAGTAGCCCAATACTCATAATATACAAAACAATAGTTTTACTGGTGGTTCTCTATGGCTGTGAATCGTGATCTATTGCCTTACATGACGAAAACAAAATAGGTTGATCAAAACAAGGTTCTTACGAAGAACTTTGGTCAAAAATGGATGATGATACTGGAAGAAGAGAATGGAGATGGTTACATTAGGATAAGCTACATACCCTGTACTCAAAACAAGAAATTGTTAGGCTAAGCAAGACTTGTAAATTACAGTGGGCAGGACATGCAGTGCGAATGGGAGAATCTAGAACCATGTTGAGGGTTGTGACTGGCACTCAAGAAATAGATAGTGTGTAATAAGGAGAACCGGACAGAGCCATCTCGGGATACGGATGGGTGGTGGGTGTACTTTTGTAAGTGCGGCAATGAGCTTTTGAGTTCCTTATGTAAGTAAATAAATACTCTGTTTGGTATAAGTGTGGTTACGTATTTCATTTAATTTATATTTATTAAATAATAGCTCAGCTTTACTAACTGTGTGCTGGATTTTAAAAAGCTGTTTATTTTTAATATGTATTTATATTTATGAAATAAATAAGACAGTCAACCTTTCATGACTTTGTATAGGATTCATTAAAATATGTTTTGAAATTATTTTCAAATTTAATAATGAATGTTTAAATACTTACTATTTTAACACTTACCATTCTACCCAAACACATGCATGCAATTATTGAGGGTAAAATGTTCGTTCTTACTGAGAAATTAGATACTAGTTTGGGTATTTTAAAAAAGGTTGTGCTCTTACCTGCTGAAAGCGAGTCTTTCTGTGTTTTGGAATGGGCGTGTCATTGAGACTTCCGATGCTGCCTCTTTCAGGTAACCCTCCAAAACCTTTGAACGACTCTTCCATGGGTGACGCACCCAGACTCCTTAACGCTGTGTCTCCCGAAGCACTTTTCTTGACACTATTTCCTCCTATTCCTCTGGAAAGGGTCAACAGGGAGGGCTGCATTGGACTGTTTTCCGTACTTCTCCGATTGTCCAGAGGATTCACATAAAGGTTGCTATCTGGGATCATCTCAGTGATGGCACAGCTACGACCGTTCGCGTCGTAAGTCAGGTCACCCTGAGAGTGGAAAGGGTGGGTGTTGCAACTGACATATGTGTCAGTGCTGTCTACGCTGCCTGAATTTCCGTTATCGTGGGCTTCTGTATGAGCGAATATGTCAATCCCTCTTTCGGCTTGTGCTGCTGCCTCGGACGCCAACTTGATAGCCTTCATCTCGAGGCAAATAGGGATGCGAAAATCACTGGTCGGCAAAGGCATCAAACTCTCTGCATCGATGAATTCCTTAAAATCCTGTAAAACATATTTATTTTAGACAATTAAATGGAAATTTAAATCCTAAAGTATTTACATATTTCACTATTTTAATAGTGAACGTTACTATTATTGCACTTGAATTTGTTGAATGGTCTAGTCCTTAAAAATATTTTGAAATAGTAAAAGTTAACAAACATTTTGGAAAATAATTGAATATTTTATCTTGAATAATATTTCCTACAATTGTGTATTTGGCTCCCTGGATCAAAGATTGAGGAGGAGACTGTCAAAGTGATTTTTTTGGAGTGTGTCATTGTATGAGGTGGAAACGTGGACACCAAACAAGGAGGAGCCCAGATTGGAAGTATTTGAGATGTGAGTGTGGAGGAGATCGGAAAAAATAAGATGGATGGAAAGAGTAAGGAAGTGCAGGAGAGAGTTTTGGAAAAGACAAGGATATTATAGGTTTTCAAATACAGGAAGAGAAACTGGATTGGACACTGGCTGAGAAGAAAAGGTTTACTGGAGAATGCCATGGAAGGAAAGGTGGATGGAAAGAGGGTAAGAGGAGGTAGAAGGTACCAGATGATTGATAACATCAAGGTTGGAGGCAGTTACAGATGAATGAAGAGGATTTCAGTGGACAGAATCACGTAAAGAGCCATGGAATGCCGCTAGGCAGAAAGCTTATAATAATGAATGCATTTTAATATTTTAAAAGTGATAAAATATTTTGAATCAATTAAATAAGTAGTATTTATTTAATTATTCATTTAGTGATTTTTTGTAACACGCCTAGGCAAATATAGAATTCGAAACCTATTTTAGAAATATCAAATTAATTAACAATTTCAAATATTTTTGTTACTAGGCAACTAAGAGATATATTATAAGTGTAGAGGCCACTAGTTAGACCTCTAAGGAAATTTAAATATTAAAGACAGATAATGGTGAAAAATTTTAATCGTTCACACTGAGCAACTAAAAAAGGTAGCGGTCATGAACATTGGCATTTATACAAAGGACTAGCTTAAGAAAAATACATTGTTTCCCGATAAGACGTGTTGTGAATGTTAATATAACCTCAAATATAGGAACAGGTTTGGCTTTGTCATTAATACACATATGCCTATACAATATAATTATAAAATATATACAAAATAGATTTCATACCGGCTTAAAAGAGTTCATTTGAATGGATTGATATGGTGAAGCCACTCCAATACAAAATATAAATCTATTATGGACGATGAGCCAGCGGAAAATATATTTCCTAACCAAGTAGTGACATAAAACTATTATTGTATGTGTTCGTACTAACTGATAGTTCTGATAGTTGTCTAAGCTATCTAAGATTGCTATTACACGTGCAATAAGGACATTCCAAGCTATAACAAGTCATAAAGACAAGACACTTTAGATTAAAATAAATACAAGTTTCTCTAAAAATATGGAACAGAACAAATAAGGTACTTGTTGGCAATAAGACAAATTACATTTGTACTAATACTCATAAGTTTTTAAAATATACAAAACATAAAGTTTACTAACTAAAGATACATAATAGATTAATAATTATAACTAATGACTAAAATAAAATCTAGATTTACTAGATAGCAAAATTATGATTATATTACCAAAATATTATTTAGTTATTTACATTTAAATTACATATATATTTTATATAATCTATATATAATATAGTATATTTAATCTGTTGATAACCTATAACCATTTTATATTATATATTACAACTTAGAAATAGCTCCATACATCCCTATGAATAAATGGTTTAGTTAAGTTTATAAACTTTGACCAAATAAAAGCAATGAATTAAAAAGTTTAATTAGTGACATTATTTCCTTATCAGAGTCTTAAAAGGAAGAATCTCTATAAGGGGTGAACTCATCTGACATCCCAACAAGTACCGAGTCTACGTTGCTAGTCTACGTTGCTAATTTGGTGGAGTGACATCGTGCACAAGTGCAACATCAAGTGAGGGATAATAGCCACAAAGGTTGGTACTCCTCATCACATCAAGTGAGGGATAATTGCCACAAAGGTTGGTACTCCTCATCACATCCTTACTAGCTGACACATGGGACCAAAGTTACATTTCACAACATCCCTACGATTAAAGATAAAGTATTGAATAAAGGAAAAGATTAATTTTAATTGTTGTAAACATAAAGTGTTCATCTGTTATTGCATGCAATATATATATATAGAATATAGTGAATAATTATATCTAAAGTTTTATTTCGATTTTGTTTAAAGATTTGAAAACAATATTATGATATAAATTTGTAACAATAGTATATTTTTATTTTATTTTTATTCATACACTAGCGTAGAGTACATTTTGATTTAATCTTAAAACATTAATAACCCTAAATTATACCTTATTTTAGCCATGTTCAATCTTACTAGTGAAAGTTGTACGTACTTTGTTCTTGGAGTAAAAAACAATGTGGCTATTAAAATTAATGGAGTTTATGGTGGTAAAAACATGCAGCCTTCCTAAGCTACTTAATAAAACCAATGCTTTAACAGTCTGTTTCACAACAATTTGATAAGTATTCAAACATTTTGAAATAACATATTGTCTGTCCAAAAATCATTATTGATTAAATAATAAATATTCACAGTAATATACAAATTTAAAAAGAAGCCATTTTTTTAAATTTGCTTTTAAATTTTAAACATAACACAATGTAGTGAATTGCATGCTTTCTTATATCTTTTTAATATTTTATGCTTATACTTATATAGTTTAAGTAAATATTTATATTTAAATAATTTAAATATAGTTGCAAAACATCGCTGCCATTATTTAATTTTATCAGGTTATTACTTCTTACATTATGTATTGAAATATGCATTACAATTGATGTTAATTGTATTTCTATGGTGCGACCTAAAAATGGATAGTTTCAATAACTATAAATATTTTTCTATATTTAACCTGGATGTATAATGATAAGAACAGCCACCACTGGCTCAGCAATATGGCGGCCATTGACGTCACCCCTGCAGACCCTCCTCCCAAACACCTTACGACTTCCCAGACGGTTTCTCTCTCCATTTCTTACCCCTCCCCCCTTTACGCAATACCCTCCCCCCATTCTTAGATTCCCCTTCCCGCTCTACTACTACGATAGTTATACCCCCTCTTTCCACAACATATAGATTAAATTAAGTTAATTTTGCTACGAATGATAACGAAATTCTCCTTCTTTTCCCCTCCACATATGGTAGCCGGGATCCCAATCCCGTAACCCAAATGGTAAATTCCCCTATCACATCTGCCTAAAAGTCCTCTTCTCCTCTCCACTATCCCCAAACACATCAGACCCAGAAACCATAACTTTGAATTATCCTATCTAAATATACCTCCAACCCTTCCTCCCGCCAACGTCCTAAGACTAGAGAGCACAGCCCGTGGAAAAATATTCATAGTCCTTCCTTTCTAACAACTACCCCTCTTGTCAACCCTTACCACCCCATTCCCTAAGAGTAAGCTCCCCCTTCATCTTCTTGATATAGGACCTATGACTTGAGAACACGTTTATGTCATGTGACCGACGGCTTGCTGACGTCCTGACACTAGACAGCTTGACCTCGAATTGGGGTGTCCTCTATACTGAAAGATGGTATAAAATATATTATTAAATAATTCCCCTCTATGAATTTAATGCAGATGCATGACCGGTACACCTTCTCAGCCTCATGTATCCTTTTTTAAATATATTAACCTTCACGCCCTATTTTAAGAGGCCACACCCAAACTTCATAGATAGCTATCCAACGTCTTGTCACTGGATCACTTGAGTCCATAACGGCAAATTCACATCCACTTAAATACTGTAAGGCTCATACCTAATCTCTAATACTGCATTAAACATTACTTTTCTCATCTTCTAAGAAAATGCACATGTAAAATAGAATCACTTTGGTGATAGTGATACATTCTAACCACTACCACACCTTCTTATTAGAGAAAAGACCATTCCCATGCCTTGTAGCAGGTTCAGACAGATATGCTAAACTACCTCTCTAACGATTAAATTTTACACAGCACAGAAGTTTATGGAGTGAGCTCACCCATAAAGACTCTTGTCAGACTTTGAAAATGTACTCCCTCTCACTGAAACGGCAGTATTCTTATTTTATTACCTACATCATACTTGATAAACAATTAACTATATTATATTTATCAGTCAAAAAACATACATTGAATCATATATGAATGACCATAATTATCAAGCATTGGGTCTAGACGATATTTAATCATTATTCATACATCATACATGTAACATAGATCTATTATGGTATCCCCACTTAATCTTGGATGGAATATTTTAAATTTCCCGCACACACACATATATATTTCTAGTTTAGTATATATGTGATTTTATCTATTTATTAATTAATATATGTATGTTTGCATGTATGGTTTTCGTTTATTAGTATGTGTTGTATATATTGTATGTGTGTTTCGTATATATACAAATTATATGTATTGGAAGAATAGATGGATGTATCATGGTTTGTATACACGAGTATAATGTACCAATTGTCTCTTTGTAAAATGTTATAGTTATATATATTTATAGGATGGTATATATAATACCATTTATGTATGCATGTATGTATATGTGTATGTCTATATAATGGTACGTACGTATGTTTAAATAATGGTATGTATTTTAGATTGATTCTACCTAAGAAAGTAAACTTAATATATCATAGATTACTTTAATCAATGAATTATAGTCAAATGTTATATAATAATTATGCGTTATTCGGCGATGTTAAACATATATGATCAATTAATAATAAATAAATGTATTCTGATTATGAAGTATTAAATAAATTATGATTAAATGTAATTTAAATAATCTTATGTGTGGTACGATAAATGAACCATAATTAAAATAATGACGTATCAATTAATGAGGAATGACTTGTGCTACAAGTATGATGTGTAATAGATTATCAAATATCCTATAGGTATAATGAATAAATAATGGTTAAATTTCATTTAAATATAATGCATGTTATGAATAATGCATGACTCCATGATGTATGAATTATGTCTTTGATAATTAAATGAAGATAACATTTCTTCTAAATGTAATTAATGAATGCTCATTAATTGTTGTTTAAATACTGTGCATGGTTGGACATATGAACGATGATTAAATGTATCATACGTG
>JBCFYV010004113.1:0-22449 GCA_039000515.1 Timema cristinae | reverse complement strand
TACGTCCGGGCCTTCGTGAACGCAACCGGTCTTTTCTCAAGGTAGGGTACCCGGTTATTGTCATCCCTAAGGCCCTTCTACCAAGATATTACAACCGGCGCACTTTCACTCAGGAGCTCTAAGCAGTGGTATCCGATAGTCATCAAAGGAAAGCCGTGTTAGATGCCAAGGTCATCAACGGTGGAGCCAAAAGTCTCTGTGCAGGACTGGACGGCAGGGGAAGGGAAGAAAGATGTAAGGAGTGAGGGAGCGAAGGGAGAAGGAGGGAAAAAAAAAAAAAAAAAAAAAAGGAGTGAAAGGGAAGGAAGAAAAAAGGAGGTGAAAGGAAAGATTAAGGATAGGTTTTTCCTGCACGAGGTACGTCCTGCACAGAAGCCTCCCCTTTTAGTCGCCTCTTACGACAAGCAGGGGATACTGCGGGACTATTCTAAACCCCGTCCCGCAGGGGGTAATCAGGCTGTAGCATCAGGGTAGATTATGAGACAAAGTCTCTCCAAACCTACTATTGAACACACACTATCTCCTTCCCAACCCTCACCCTAACAAAAAAAAAAGCTGACTACACCCCTTGTTGACACACCAAAGATTTAACCAGATTTGTCGCAAGGCCAAAGATTTCATAGAGATCTCCTATCAATTTGTGAATTTTATTTAATTTCAAAGAAACATCATACAATTAAATGAAATATTCTAAGGCATGAAACAAATATTAGTGAAGATGTTGACATTAGAGATCAAAATAAAGTTTTTGTGGTGTTACAGCGAGACTTGTCAAATATACAGCATACAACAGTCTAACTCAGTACAAGGCAAAGTCTATTCTTTGAAGAACATAATGAAATGTAGTAAGGAAACAACTTCTAAATATAATAGAATTCAATGTGGAACAGATTTTGAAATTTTGAGTTTATATAAAGTCCAAAGATCAACTGGTATAAAAAATATAAATTATTATTATTAGCACCGCGTCTTACTAACCCATTCGGGTTATAAGCAAAAAATATAAAAACCTTGGATTGAGTAGAAATTAAAATGGATTGACAATTAGGGAACTTCACTATATTTCCATCATAAAATGAAAGAGTTAAGAACACATTAAATTAATATAATTCACACACACACACACACAAAAACACACACACAAAACCCCAAAATTAAAATATAAAAAAATAAAAAAAAAAACCAATTAAAATAATATAATATAAAAAATAAACTTAAAAAATTTTAAAAAGTCAAGTGTTAAAGGAAAAAGGGGCAAAAAAAAAAAATAGTTTAAAAAAATGGGTTTTAAAAATAACAGAAGTTTAAAAAAATTTAAAGAAAAAAATTGAAAAGTGAAGTAAGAGATTGGGTTAAAAATATAAATTGAAAAAAATTAAATTTAAAATTTTAAATTATCTGTTTTTTAAATTTTCCCTTTTTCCTTTTTTCTTTAAATCCCGGCCCCAATCTTTTTCTGTCTATTCGTTAATACAGGTTGCAGACATAAGAAAATTACAATACACAGCCACAGATAACAAGTCCTTGGGGAAACCCACCTTTTGACGCTCAACTTTTTCCTGGAAAAAAGAGAGTGTATTTTCCTCACATAGCCGCAGGGTGCTATCATCCCCATCTCCCCTCTAAAGATCGAGACAGTCTAAAGGGGGTTTTCCCGGACCTTGCTACTTCGAGCAGGATTTGGGTGAATTGGGAGAAGAACCAACAAGTTTAAGTACTTCAATTTTCCCCCCTCTGAAGGCGTTGGGTTTAAAATTTGGGAGAATTTACTCTTTTCCTTTAAGATTATGGGGCTTTTAAATTTTCCAACTCAAACTGGTTCTTGGGTGGACCTGAGAAATTTAAATTTTTATTAAGAGGCTGGAGAGACTTTTGATTACATTTTAAATTGTCCAAACCCCGTTTTTATTATAACCCTTGTGGTTTCAGGTTTATTTACTTAAAAATTAAACCCTTTCCTGGGTTTCCCGTCGGTGATATAGACTTTTGTTCCCGGGTTTTAAATTTGTGAGAGGCCTAACCCCATGGTGACGATCATATTTTCTTTTTTGTTTTTATAAAACTTGGGGTTCTTTTCCCGTGGAACAGCTGGGCCAAATTAACCGGTGAGCGAAACAAGGGTTTTTTTTTTAAAAGTTGGGTATACATCCCTAAGGGTTTTTTTCCCCCCCTCAAGAGCTCAGGGAGGGCATAGCCAGATTTGTCTACCTTTAACTTTTAAATCCCGCCCTTCAGTGAGGGGACGTTGCAAAAAAAACAATGGTTTTTTTAAAATTTTAAAACCCCGTTTCAGTAATGGCACTTGCAAAAAAACAACAAGTTTGTTTTTTTGGGAATTTAAAAAAAGTTCTTAAACATGATTAAAATTTTTCCCAAAGTAAGAATAAAAACCCCAATTCAGACCCATTAAATAAAATCGAAAAATTTTTCAAAAGTATAACGATTTTTTACAACTCGAAAAAACGATTAAAGCCCCTTTCCCTTGAAAGAATTGACATTTAAAAAAAATTTAAAGGTACATTTCCACTTCCTATTTATTTTAATGTTTTTAGAATTATTGAAAAAGAAAAAATGAAAATTTTAAAAACTTTTAAAATTTTAACCCAAAAAGGAAGTTACGTCACCAAAATAGAATTTAGTTTACATTATTAAATTTGAGAAAGCCGGAGCTTCTCCTACCCTAAAATGTTCAGCCCAATTGTCCCGTCTTTTGGGTTTTAAAAGCCCTTATATATATCATACAATAGAAGAGGGAAAGACAGGAAAAAAGGGGTAGGGGGTCACAATCTAGATCAAAAGGGAAAAAATTGCACACCCAAAACAAAGTTGGGGAAGTCCGTTGCTTTGGGGAAACATTTCTGAGGGTTCTTTTCACTGTGCGGGTTTATTTCCACCAAGGTTTTTGGTGCACTCGCCACTTTTGTGGTCAGTGCTCTATTTTCCCTGGTTCAGAGAAGGTTTGTGATAGATCTTGTTTTTTTCCCCGCGGTCCGGCCCAAAATAAAAGGGGGGTAAGTTTGCGTTTGTTTTTTTATGACGCCGTAAACCTCATTTTCGGCTGGATTAAAATTTAAAATTTAATCTTTCGCAAAACTGGAAACACTTTTAATTTTTATTTTGTTAGGACCCAATGTGAGCCACAATCCGCTATAATAATTTCGGGGTACCCCTCCCGGGCTAAAATAGAGTTAAGATTATTTACGACATAGTAGTAAGGCCCCCTGCAAACCATTTCGGATATCTTTAGTAGTATCGCACAAGGGATACCAGTTAGTTACCTTTTCAATTAAAAAGATCCCCCCAATTATCTGTCAAGGCAGTTCGGGAAAACGAGTAGGTATTAAAGGTTAGTTTGATTTATCCAAAAATTTTGGGCATACTTAACAATTCTCAAGAAGATCTCTCAGTTGTGTGGACAATCTTGGCCCCAAAAGGCTTTGTTTGCAAGTCCTCAAATTTTGGAAATCCCCTGATGCCTTTCATGTAGTTTTTTATTATTTCCTTTCTGCATGCAATTAGGAATTATTAGTTTATTCCCTTTTAGAAAAGGGCCTTTTTGGTAAAATTTTTTGTTTTGATTTTCCCCAATAGGGTAAGCAATTTCCGGTTTTTGTGACTTTTAGAGGCATCCATCTTGAAAAATTGCATGAGGTGGATACATCCTCACCCTTTTAAGATTTGAAAAATTTTCTGCAAAATTACCATAGGCGCGGAAGCCAAAAAAACCCCTTTTGGAAATATCCATCCCTTTTTAGAAAATTCATCTTCCCCAAAAATTGTGGCTCCGGTTGTGAGAAAGAGCATCGCAATTAGAGATTTTTACCAGCTACTAATCAATCTCAAAAAATACCTCATCATCGAAGCCTAATTTTTTGTTCTAGGGGTTATGAATTAGGTCTTTGGGGGGTGAAAATAGGAACAGAGGTTTATGATAGTCTCTATTTTTAAATTTGAATATCTGTAAAAAAATCAAGCTTACATGCCAAAGCGAGACCCATTCCCCCTTCCCAAATTTGTGCCCACTTTTTCTCACTTCATGAATTTCGAGAAGAGTAATTAATAGGTCTTAGAGATCCATATCTTGGGTTGTTTTAAAACTCCCCAAAGAAAGGATGAGGCGTCAGTGACAAAATTATGTTTTATTGCATTAAAAAAGCAAGTTAGGTGGCTTTGCTATTGCTATCTTTTTTTTTCAAATGTTGTGCCTTCGAAAATTCCATAACCAGTCGTTTTTGAGCGGAGAAGTCATCAAGATTGCGATAAGGTGAAGTTGGGACGAATTTGGGCAAAAAATAACAAGCCCAAAATTTTTTTAGTTTTTGTTACATTAGTGGGGGGGGTTTCATTTTGGGGAAATAGAATAAACTTTTTTTGGGCCCGGGGGGAAAACAACCTTCGAGATCGATATGGCCAAAAAAGGTTTTTTGTGTTTCCGAAAAAAACACTTTTCATTTGGGTTTAAAAACCCTGTTCTTGCAGCCTAGAAAAAACCTTATAAAGCCGGGATCTTTTCCTCAATATTTTGAAAAATATACTTATCGTCAAAATGGAAAACCACTCCCTCCAATCCTTCTAAATGTGCACTGACCTTTTTAAAAAACCTCTGGAGCAGGGGATATCCCAAAAGGTAATGAAAGAAACCCATACCTTCCATTGAGTTACAATGTGGTTTGAAAATAAAAGATACCTTACATAAATGTTACGAATTTGGGTTAAATCTGGAAGCTGTTGGGGAAACCCGCCAAATCCTGAGTTGGCATTGTTTTGGAATCCCTTTGCCCCTTCTGTTGACCTAGGGGGAATAAATCAACTCCGACAAAGGGGAAAAAAACTTTTCTCATGTTATTTAATTTTTTGTAAGGTAAACCAACCTTGGGGATCCATTGGATTTTGGAACTATAACTATGGGGGACACCAATTGATGGCCGTCGACTTTTTTTTTGATCTCCCAAACCATCATATCCCGTTTTTTTTTAAGAACCCTTTTTTAAATGTAAAAGGAAACAAGGGCACATATGCAGTGGTACAGCCCCCCTTTTTAAATTTTTTTTGGTTTGGCTCCGAATTTTTCTAGTCCGTAAAAGCTTGGGGGGAAAACAGTTTTTTGGGGCAAAAATTTTCTTTTTTACTCCAGAAAACTTATTATAAGGCCATTTATAATGGGTTTATGGGGTTTGAAGAATTTATCTGTCCTTAAAAATACTAGAAAGTTTCAAAGATTGTTTGTTCTGTATTGGGGTTTCCTTTAATCCAGCCAAAAGTTTTAGGTTTAGTGCCCCCTAGCCGGGTAGATTTTTTTTTGATGGCAAAAGTCCATATATTGAAAAGCATTTTCATATGTAGTTTTCCAAAATTTCACATTGGCCGTATAAATTTTAGAAGAAAGGTCTTCCTCAAAAAATTTATGTTTTCAACCCTTTTTATGCAAATAAAATTTGTTTTGTAGAGGCAAGGCCGACAATTCCCCCCTCTTATTAACTCATCCCCCCGTCAAAAAGCTCAACTGATCTAAATCTTAAAATTTTCTAATGCCTTTATATCGACATGATGACAGATGCACCCCAGCGGGAAATTTTGGTTCTAAATGTTAAATTTTTTACTCCCCAAAAAAAAACATCATTTTTAGTTGAATTTTTTTCTTCTTAAAAGTGTTCACTTTAAACCAAAAAAGTCCCCTTTTTTTTAGTTTAATTGTAGCATTAACCCTTTTCAGCTGAAACTTATTAGCTCCCGTTAAAGTTCCCCGCTGTTTTTCCCCTTGCACAGATTTTATTGAGACTTAAAGTTTTTTCCCGAGTTAATTTGGATCTAATTGTATTTGAACGGGGATTTTTTTTTATAATACCCAACATGACTATTCAAAAGGTTTTTCAAAAAAGTGAAAGGGAAAATTGTAATCTTGGCAACAGTTTGAAATCTGTAACATAAACATTTTGACTCGCCCCAGTTTGGATTGTATGGGAACCTGCTTGTTCAAGATTATGTTTTTGGTGGAAATAAAATCGTAAAATTTGAAGGACTGTATCAAAATTTTTTTTATCGCTAAAGATAGCTTGAACGACGAAAAATAGTTTCAGCCTGAGGCCCATCAAATAAATCAAAAAATTTACCTGTCTTCTTCTTCCTCCTTCATCATACCTTAACACATCTGAAACGATAAACAAACTTTCCATGATTTCCATTCCCAAAGTTGACTTGAAATTGAAAGGTTTGGAGCCGGTATTGTTTTCACGGAGCAAATTAGAATGGGTTCTTTTTCTAGTGGAACTGTTCACTTTTACCTTGTTTTTGCCCCCTTAAATACAGGAAATTCTGACACTGCCACCATATTACGCGAGAATTTAAATATACAAAAGTCTAACCGGACAAGGCGAAGTCTATTTGTCAAAAATGTTGTAGGGGATAAAATTCAAAACACACCAAAGATAACGCCTTGGGTAACACCTCTGAGTCAAAATTGTTCTGGGTAGGAGTGTAGTTCCCCCATAGCCACAGGGTGCTTCATCACAGTTTCTCAAAAGATAAATTTTTTTAAACTAATTTGTTTTTAATTTTACTATAGCTATATTTTTAAAATAATATGGGTGTATTACATAAAGGACCCAAAGGTATAAATTTGTTTCTTCTAATGCCCGTTGAAAATTTTAGGTTTTGTTTTTATTTAATTTTTTAAATCTTTTATTTTTAATAAAACCTAAAGCCTAATGTAAAGAATGTAATTTAAAAAGGGAAATTTTAAATAAAAATTTTTTAAAGAAATCATTTTATATTCCTTTAATTTTTTTTAAATTTTTGCTCTCCCGAAAACAGTATTTTTTTAGTCACAACATTTTCTTTTTGTGGGGAGAAAAAAAGTGCTTTTATATATGTGCATTCCACAATAGAACTCTATGAAAAAATGCATGGGAATTTAAGCCAAAACATTTTTCCCGATTTCATAATTTAAAGGGTCATAGTTTTTGATTAAAAAAACATAACAGATTTGAAACCAGATTCAATAATTGCCAAGTATTTTTATTAAATCTAGATCTCAATTCTCAAGGTGGCTGCATTCTTGAAAATGTCTGCACTATATAAAAAATGCATAAATTAAAAATGGTGTTAATATAATATAATTTTTCCATGGGAAATAAAGCAAATGATATGTTGAGAAGAAGTGATTCCTATAAAATAATCAACTCAACTATTTTTATTCACTCCCCTTTAAACATTTGTTATTTGTTGTTACAGTTAAAGCTACAATAATAAAAATAAAGTCACAGTAAAAAATAGCCCTACACAAATCGTTTGCATGAATATAGGAAATTTGTTGAGCATAATAATAATTTAAAAATCGATTAATAAACAACAACCGTGTGGATAAAAAAGTCATGAAACTTCTGCCTTATTCCGAAAACATGTTGAGTGAAATCCACATAAATTGAAAGCTATCAGTACCTGCTCAAAACAATAAATTAAAGGATTTATTTAAATCTTTTAGTGGGTTTATTTGTCAAATAATAACAATCAAGTGCTTCTTAATGCTAAAATTGAGATATGAAATGGAGAGATGTTCGCATCATGTATCCATGTTTATACAGAGGTTATAAACAGATAGAATATTTCTTAAAGAAGTATAAAACAAATGTATTAGGCCCCATATATTATGGGGGGTTCTGATCTAAAGACCCCAAGCTCTTGCCTGTCTTAATTTTGTGTATCCAAATAGTATTTAAATTTAATAAACAAAGAAGTAAGGCTTATTACTTGAATGATATAGCATGTTATAGTTTATTATATATGATATTTAAATACGAAAACTTACCAGATATTGGAGAGTGACATCTTGGTAAAGTTGGAGAAGTTGTGGTGATCAAACTTTTCCGATGAGCCACTCTACTATTTTCTTCGGGAAAAACTCAGCTCTTTCTGAAACAAACAAAACCACAGATCTGAGGAGGATAGTATTAAAGCTGTACAATTATTGGAACAAATTAGTAATTTAAATAATTTTACTGTAATAAGTTGTGTTTTCACTTGTTCATGTTGCCGTTTTTATAAATATAAAATATTGGTAGTTTTACTCAAATACTTGAATTACTTCTAACAATGCATGAGCTGTTTTTAATCAGGCTTCTACACTTTTTGCTGATCCATTCTTTCAACCCTTTTTCAATTATAATGAGAACCCATACATATGATGTGTGGTCAGCTCTTTCGACTTATTTCATTATGTTTCACAAGTTTGCACACGTTGTGTTTTCTCTCACTTGACTGCATCCTTTAATTCAGTTTGTGTATAGAAGTGGTTGCAGTGTGTCTCTTATATTTGTGCTTATGTTACTTTATTTGTGTTATTTAAATTTTTTGGTGATTGAAATGCTTTTGCAAGCTGAAAAAAAAGACTGTTTTTCACATTTTGATGATTTCCAGTTTTTGACAGTGCTCTGATTCCTGACTTGTCAAATAAGTGTGTGTGTGGGGGGGGGGGGGGGCTGTCCATTCATATTTATTTTATTAAGAAATGTATGTTTTTTTTAAAAAAAATCATTTTAATAGTCTTAAAATAACTGTTTTTTTATATACCACACCATGTCTCAAAATTGTTTCTGTTCAGTAAAATGGTAAACCCTTTTGCTAGTTAGATAATTGTTGTAACTAAAAATAATGTAGCCGCTGAAAAAATATGAAATCCCTTAGTCATTAATGTTTTGATTAATTTTGATAAACAGAGCAAAAAATTAAATTAAATAAAAAATGAGAAATAGTGTAATAATTTTGGTTGTATGTATAAAACCATGTAAACATGCAATACCATCATTTATAATGAAATTATTTCAGTTTTATACTGAAAATATCTTTCACATTTACAAACAATGTCAACTCGATTCAGATTGCAGTGATGCCCAAGCAATCAAAGGCTCGTACTTGTAATGTACTTAGGTCATCATTGACAGTGAGGTAAGGGATTGGATACTGGTCTGGTACACTGAAGAGGACTTTCCAAATATGGGAATCACTGTGGTTTCTGGTTTCTTCATCTTTTTCTGATGCTACTAGGGGAAGTACTTCCTCAAAAACTAGCCTCTTCATTAATAGGCCTTGGATTAAAAAGTGGCTAATAACTTTTGGGATGAATAAATTAATTGAAAACATAGATGCAAATTACTCAGTTTTATATTGTATAAATATTCTTTTTTTCTAAGGCTGATTAATTTAATATGTTAGATAAATAATTTATGGGTTAGCAGTAATAGGTTACTTTTTCAAAATCAACATTTGTATTATAGCTTTTAATTTACTTAGGACTTTGTTTCAACTGACAGCCCTTTCAAAGGAACTGCTGTCCTATAACTTCCATGCTTTGTGGTATGTCTCAAGATTTATATTTTGTTCCCCTTTTCTTTAGTATTTGATGTTATTTTTGTTCTTTTCACTAATATATTCTTAAATTTTTAAACTAGTTCTAATTACTTCTTTATTTCACCATTTCCATCCTAATCTTTCCCAATTTCTTTGATTAGTTGGGTGTTTCCTCATTCATTTCTTTGACCTAGTGTAGTATTACTTTCTAATTCCTTACTTCATCTTTAGAAGTAATATTTATCCAATACAGCCTTCCCTTAAAATTTTAACCAAAAAATAATATTTTCTAAACAGAATAGTTGGTTACTAACTTATTTTAAACACAGTGTATATAATTATGGCTGCTAATATTTTTATTAATTATTTCAAAAAGTTATTAGCTTAGCAGTAGGTACCCACAGGCGGCTAAAGGGGGCTCAAACCCCCCCAACCATAGTTTGGGATGCCCCGAGATCTATGCAGATCAAAGAGAAAATGGAAGGGATCAGTTAAATATTGTAAGCAAAGAAAATATAAAGCGCCACACATCCTTGTATTGATCTCCCTAGTGTTCTAATTGATGTTCTTGCAGTCTAGGAAGTAGCCTAAGTCTTGAAGATTGCGGCAGTTCCAAATCTCCCAGTTACACACGTGGTTTCATCGAGGAGTTGCACAGTGGCTAGACATTTTACCTGTTATAAATAATCAGTGATGTTTGTGACAGTAGGCCTATGAGACGTATAAGTCAACTTTGATTTAGGACTATTTTTTATTTTGTTAGATTATCATGTTTATAATAGTAAAAATATAAATGATTAAGTTAAACAAATACCAATTTAAAAACTTTTTTAAAAAAATGGCCTTAGTTGGCCCCCCTGTGCCCCCTCCCACAACCACCATTCCTTTGCAATCCTGTGTATGCTACTGTATCTTAGCAATATAAACAAATAGTTGATTTAAATTTAAATTAGTTGATTTGCAGCCTATGTATTGATATTCAATATAAATAGAATCAAAAATGCATATACTAGGGTTTATAGATAATAGTACTCAATTTTAAAGGTTTGGTTAGAGAATGAAAACAGATTGGTGATGGCATGTACAATAGTACTGGTAAATACCTAGGAGAGGGTGGAAATTTAGGTGTAGAATATATCTTTATATCAAGGTGATTTATAGTATTAATCCAGGACTAAACAAAAGTTTTAAAATTACTCTCGGCAGACAATCCAGGTTAATTCATTTGCTTGAATCATTGTATGGTACAATGCTTGAAAAAGTCCCACCACTAACACAATTTTAGCCTATTTTTTATAAATCACGTTTAGTTCTAGATATAAGTGTGAAGAGGTAATATATCCTATTTTGAATTTCAAAAGTTGTCTCATTCAGACTTCTTTATTTTATTTACCAAACAAACTAATCTTCTCTTTTTTTTTTTTTTTCACAGGAGAGAAAAAGTTTCTTATTTACCATTTGCATTATAACTTAAGAATTTGCTGTGTGCATGAGATAACATAGCAAACTTCCTAATTATCAAAACTTTGTCCCATATTTGATTAGATGCTATAATAACACCATAAACAGCGCTATCTCATAATTTCTAAGCACTGCGTCTTATCCATTCAGGTTATACGTTTATGCACTAATTATTATTGGGGTTTTATGGATTAGGAAGGTTATTAGAAGAAGTGTACCTACATTTGCATGGAGGGAGAGTGGAAAACCGTTTTTTTAAACCAACCTCAGTATAATAATAGCACCGCGTCTTACTACCCGTTCGGGTTATACGCTTTAAGTACTAATTACGCTAATGGATTAGGAATGGGAAGGTTGGATTAGAGAAGTGAACCCGCATTTGCGTGGAGGGGGAGTGGAAACCATTTTAGGAAAAAAAAAGTTCACCCGACAGAGATTCGAACCTTGATCTCCCCGTCCTCAGCGTAGAGCTCAACATGACAAGCGTGTTAGCCAACTACACCACCGAGGCGGGTAACCTCAGTATAACTTATAGGGAATTGAAACTCAATCTCCATGTCATTGGCAGTCTAGTCTATTGCAAGACTAACACCTTAGACCATACAGCCACTGAAGCGGGTAATAAGGAATTTCCTACTCAAAATAACAATACATACAAAACTTAAGTTTTTATAAAACTTTAATATTTTGATACTAAAAATGTATGATACATTTATTAAATTAAATAAAAAATATGATCTAAGTCTTCAGGTTTCACTCAAAATACAATTCATCACTATTTGGGTAAAGTTTTATTTCCACTCCTAAATGTCCTTGTTTTCCTGGAATTATTGTAATATATTCAGTTAAGTTAACACCTTTACATATTTTGATGAACAACGCTGTCATTTGGGGTACACCACACAGATATGATGATGAGACGGTCTCAAATTTTGTCTTCTAGCTTGTATCCCATAGATAGTAACAGTGGTATATATGATACTTGCCATTTTCATTCCATTTGGTTCGAAAAAAACTTTTTCATTGTTGTTAGTTTTGCTTTCCTTGAACTTTATTATTCATGAGTAACTACTGTTTACTTTGGAGCAATAAAATATACAAAAGTAGCATTTTAATAAACATTAATTTTTTTAAATAAGGAAAAAAAGTTTACAAATATTTTGTGATTCAAATAACAACAAAATGTTGCAGTTATGATGAAAAAAAGACAAAAAATAATTTTGGAAAAGTAAAAGTTTTTATTTTATTTGAAAATATGTTATAAGTTTGGGTAGAAAAGGGTAGATTATTAATATGATATTTTATAGTTAAAAAACCCACACAACCATGGCCTACATTTTTGAAGGAAAAAATAATAAAAAATTTTTTCAAATAATTTGCATTTCATTTTTAGTGTCAAAAAAAAATTTAACTTGTTAAAAAAATTTGGTAGGATCCTATTTTAAGGGGGAAAAAAAGGGTGAACCTGTAGTATAACTATTTAAAAATTTAATGAAGGGGTTAAGTGATATTGCCATTGATTACTTTTTAAATTTTATAGGGGACACAAAAATGTTTAATTTTTGGATTGATTTTTTTTAAGAGTTACCATCGCAAAAAACTTTTTTTTAGCTAGCAAAACAAATAAAAAAAAATAATTTTAAAAAAAAGTAAATTAATGATAAACAATCTACTTAATTTTGCCTTTGTGGGCCTGCGTATGTCTAAGTCCTGGCATGTTGGATCCCCATTTTCAAGGGTAATAAAAAAGCTTATTTATCTGCTGTATTGGGTTCAGGTAGCAGGAAAATACTTGCCTTTTTTTTCAATAGATATTATGTTTCAAATAATTCCTTGGGTTTTTTAATTGCATTAGTGCAATATACTGTTTTTTTATGAGCATAAACTATTTTGCTTAAATTGCTCATTATTAAAAATAATTTTTTTTAAAATTTATTTTTTAATGATTTTGCGTTAACTTTTCCTTTATGGGTACTTTAATATTAAATATTTTTTTTTCCCTGTTATTGACTTAGTAAAAACGCCCTTGCTTCCCTATTTTGGTAGGTATCCAAACTCTTTTCTAATTTTAATACTAAATTTGAGTCCCTTTTTTTATGTAGTAAATGCTTCTTTTTTCTTGAAAGTTAATTATAATTTAAAACTTAAAATAGAGTAGTGTCCAAAAAACCGACACACACATTGCACACAGTTGTTTGCGCCAGTATCACAATCAAAGGCCATTCAACTGTTGTAACCTTCATTGTTTGGGAAATAAATTAAAAACAGTCGTGCTGTGGTATTTTTTTACAAGTGCTTGGGTTTTACAGTCGTGATGTTTTTTAAAATGCTGTTTTGTTTGAATCAATAATATTATTGTCAGTACTGTACTGTTTATTTAACACGAAATAAGTGTACTGTGTTTTTTTTTCTGTTACTGTTACCATCAAGACACAGTACATTCAATGTACCAAAAATTTTTGTAAAAAAATATACTGTGATTCTTTGTTTATAAACATGATCTTATGCAAATTTTTTTGTAAAACTTGACTTTTAAATAACCGACAACATATCGTTATTTTATTTTGAATTTCTGGACTTCTTATTACATTTTTTTGAATTTTCCCTGAATAGACTTTATTTAAACAAGTAGTTGATGAAAAAATTACTAACAATCAACCAAAATGTTTTAGATACTCATGTTAATTTTTTTGAAAATTTTTGTGAATCAAAAAAAAAATTGTTAGAAATATAAGAAAATTCAAATATGGTGCAAAACAATAACATCTACACAGGGTTTCCTACACCCTGGAAATCGGGGAAGTTTTTAAAAAAATCGGGGAAAGTCGGGAAAAATGACAATTCATTCACACAGAAAAAAACAATGAAAAATTTTTCGTTTTTTACGCGTCATAAGCCACTGACTCCCCCAAATGAAAAAGTGAGGGGCATTACCATCTAAATTGCGTAACAAAAGTTTTGTAGCATTTTATTCAAAAGGGTAAAACGCAGAAGTCCCCGGGGCCGAATGCAATTCTTTTAATTTTAAAGGACCATTGTTTTGGTTTTTGTTTTAAATTTTTGGGCAAAATTTATTGGATACAGTGAATTAGGATTTTTCGACTCACCAGACAGTAAAAAAAAAAACTTTTTTTAACCACTCGGGCTAAGCCCAAGTTTTTCCTGAATTCTCATGCTGGATGGGGCGTTAAAAGAAATAATTTGGGCATTTTGTAAAGTGTGAAAAAAAATTATAAACCAAAGTAATATGGGAAACAAGTTTTTGATTCCCATGAAAAGGAAAAACTCATATCAAAACTCTGAAACTTTGACAAATCCGCTCTCTGTTGATTTTTTTCTCAAAAAATCAAGTGATTAGTTCATCGAGCTCCCCTTTTTTAAACAAATTTTGGCACACAAAAGACTTCAACAAAGTGGTGATTGGCTGGTTACTCGAAGAGATTTTTCTGTTTCTTTGGGAAATGGTAAAGCCCAGAAAAAAGTGTTGCCAAAAAAGTAAAATTTTGAGTCCCCAAAAGAAACCAAACACTTTTTTTAAAAAGATGATTTTAAATAAGGGGAAGTAATTTGGGCTATGTTAATTTTGTTTACAAAAAAATATATTTAAATTCGTCATAATTTAATACAATTTTTCAGTTGATTTTTCCGAGTTTCCATTCTTATGCCTTTACCCTTGGTGGAGAAAGCTCATATTTCATTGTGCATGGCTTGGCTCCATTCTTTATAAAAATTTTACGGACCCCCTAAAATTCAGTAACAAATTTGTAATTTTTTTGATGAGGTTAAATAAATTATTCAAAGAGGACAAAGGAAAATTTGGACATTGAATAATATTTGGGACAAGGAAATCAAAAAACATCTTTTAATAAACAGTGTGTTTTCGATAGGAGCACCGCGAAGAATTACTGAAGCATTTTCTGGTGGTATTTTCCCCTTTTCCACTCTCAAATTTGATAAGTGTCAATGGAGGGCCCCCAAATGTCAATTTAAAGTTTAAACACTTTCGGGAAACAATAAATCTGTCACGACAATGAAGTTGTATTTTTGAAAAATCTGGGAAATGTGGGTTTCATGTTTTATGGTTCTTGAAACGGGGAGGGGAGTCTTTTTGATTGGGATATAAGTAGTTATTGCGTCACTTTACTCCCTGTTCATGATCTTCAGCTTTTTGGGTTTTTTTTTTACCCAGTTGACGGATTGCATTTTTCCCATTGAAGTTCTGTGGTTGCGGGGGTTTTAAAAATCAAAGTTCTTTCAAAGGGATTAAAAATTTGGGGCCATGTTTTTAAGTTTCTCAAAAAGCAAAAATTATAAAAAAAACCCGTAGAGACAAAGAAAAAGCAGCCCTTTTGATCCTTTTCCCCAAAATGAAAATAGCTTTCTTCAGACAATTGCAGAAATGTCAGCCCTTTTTTGCAACTTTTTAGACATCAAAACCAATGTCCAACTTTTTTTAGCGTATGAAAATTCTAAGATACTTTATGAATCGTTGGTAAACCTGATCTATGAAAGGGACGGGGCCCAAAATTTCTGTCTATCGACACAAAAAAAAACATAAAATTTGATCCATAAAAAATATTGTGAAAAATTTGCAACAAAACTTTGTTCGGGGAAAAAATGCATCACAGTAACGAAAGATAAAAATAGAATTTAACCTAGTGACGCAGTATGTTTAAACCCCCAGTTGCAAAACACAGAAAAGAATCCCTTAAAAAAAAAAAGCTCCGAGAGGTTTGTCTTCTTGGTCCTTGTGTTATTCAAATTTACCTCAACTGGGCAGAAGGAAATTTTTTTCTTTTTGGAGGGAAATCAACATGCCAAAATCATAAATGATTTTTGGGTGAAAATGCCAAAAAAGAAATACTTGCTTTTTGCAAACCCCAAAAATCCGCTTCAAGAAAATTTTGTTTTTTGTATCGGTTTTTGTGATGAAGTAGGACTTGACCCCGACTATTAAAGGTAGCTTTTAAAGGGGAAAGCAAAACAACATTTTGGGAATAATAAAGATTTTCCTTGTCTTTTCGCATGGAATGCAACTGTTTAAGGTGTTTTTCATTTAAATTTTTATGGTTAAAATAGATGAAAAAAAATCACTGCACACGTCCCAAAATTATGATAGTACAAAAAGCAGAAGGGGTTTTTAAAAAAATACAATTAGCAAAAAGTGTTGGATTAGTGGAGGTGCTCAAAACGCTATCGTGAAATTTAGATGAGAACAGGAAAGAAGTGAAAAAGACAAGAAGAAGGTAGTAAAAAGGAAATTAATAGGGAACAAGTTAAAAATCTTAAAGGAAAAAGAAAAAAAATAAGATTTGGGAAACTGAAGGGAAACGAGAAAAAATAAATGGGTTGCAAAGAATGAAGAAAACAACCACTTTATTTAAATATAGCAAAGTCTTATTGTATGACTTTTTATAATTTTTAATAAAAAGAAAATTGACTTGAGACTGAAAAATATGAAAGCAGACACGTTCTCCTGTTGTGTGCTATTTAGTTAAAGGTAGTACTTTAGGGAAAATAAGACTGTAATGATACCCAAAATTTTTGGATGTTCTTTGTGGCCTGTTATTAGTATGTTTTCTGCACATGATACCAAAGTGAATCAAGTTTGTTACAAAATTTTTGATAGGTTTGAATATTTAAATTTTTTTTCCACTTTTCCTGAACTGATTGGGGAAGATCTGCTTTTTTTTCTTTCCCGAGAGGTGACAAGGGGCGGGTGTAGGGGGAGGGGCCAAATAATGAATTAAATTAATTTTTTTCACATTTGTTTTGTAAAGTTTGTTTGAATTTTTATGGAAATTGGTCAGGGAAACTTGGAAAATAGTCAGGAAAAAGTCAGGGAATAAAAAACTGTAGGGAAACCCCGATAAGTTTTTTAATTTAAAACGCCCGTTTTTTTATTAAATCTCAATATTTTTGTTTTATTTTTTTGAGTAGACAATGCCTTTTTTTTTGTTCTGTACTGCCCCCTGGTTGTGTAAATATTTTTTAAGATATTCTTTGATCATTTTTTTCCCCTTTTTTTTCACTTAAAAAAATTTAGGCATTTTTGAAGGATGTTATTTTTAATACATCAATATTTTATAAAAGCTGAATATTAAAAAAAAATCTATTCAAAAAAAAGATTCGGAATGATAATAGTAAAGCAATAAATCTGATCTTTTTTACCTGTTGGTTGGAAAAAAAACATATTCCTTGCGTATCCAATTTAAACGGAAAAGTAGCATTTTGGGAGAGATTTTTTACTTCTGAAGCAGATTTTGTAACCCTTTTTTTATTTTGGCAGTGTTTATGGGTTTTCACTGAAGTTTGTTTTTTTTTCCCTTATTTTAAAATGAATGTTTTATTTTTCTTCATTCAATTAAAAGTTTTTGTTGATATCAGTCAATCAATTTTTTTTAGATAAGAAAATCTTTTTTGAACTTTTTGGTCATGAATAGGTGTTTTTTTGGGGATTTTTTGGTCATCAAAGTAGAGCCCTTTTTTTATATTGAAGAAACTTAAATCTCAACTTATTTAAAATAAAAAATTTTGTGAAGGGAAAAAAGCTTCAGTATTGAGGGGAAAAGGGGTTATGAATTCACTTAAATTTTTCTGAAGTTTTTTGAAAAAACGAAGGTGACCAATGCATTTTAGCAAAACTAAATTTGAAACTTGCATTGAAATTGTGAATGTTCTTACCTTAAAATTTCATGAGTGAAGTAAAAGAAGGGAAAAGGGGCACGAAAGGTTGGGACGGGGGCCCCAAGTGTGGGATCATCACATTCGGGAATCTTTCCCAAAAAGGGCCCCTTTCTAATTTTTATCTTTTATTTTTCAACATCCTTTTTCTTTTGTAGGGGAGATAGGAAAAATATCCAATCTACCCTAAGCGTGCTATCTTTAAACTGAGTGGTGTTAAAATGAGTTTTGCGATTTTTTTTTTGTGATAAATTGATGCAGGGTTTTTAAAAGTTTTAAACAAAAGTAAAAGGAGAGGAGAGAAAAAGGAATTTTCACCAGCTTAATCGAAAGAAAGGGTAGAAAAATCTGCAAAAGTAGGCCCGGCCCCTTTCAGTTTTTTGACTAGCAAACTATGTGCAATTAACCCCCGAGGGGGCATTGTAACAGCGAATGGGACGAATTTTGTTTGTATTGCACTTTTGCAGTCGCTAGTAAAATTATTATATTTCAAATATCCTTTCAAAAAAGTCCTGTTCCCAAAAGTGTGTTTTAATTTTGTTTCGTTAGTTATAGGGGCTCATATGATCTATTTTCCCAAAAAACTATTGGAGGGTGCCACTGTGTGCCATGCCTGGCCCTGTAAGTATTGCTTTTTTTTTTATAAATTTATATTTTCTGTGTCTTTTTTAACCATAAAGCTAAAAGTTTTTACAAAACTCTTTTTTTTTTATTTTAGAGTCCAAAAACACTATTTTTTTAAATTAACAAAAATTTAGAAATGAAAGAATCTTTTCCCGGGGACATTGACTTATTTAAGATGATAAAATATAATTCAACGAATTACAAATTTTCAACAATTAAATGGAAATCAAACAAAAATACAAAATGGGGGTTATAAGATTTTTGAATGGGAAAGGAAGATTAGTTTAAAGGAAAGGTTTAAAAAAAAAAGTTTGAAATGACACTAAATGTGAAGTAAATTTTCAAAAACAAAACCAAAATTCGTATAAAAATATCTCCGGGTGTAAAAATATTCCAATAAAATTATATCATAAACTTCCTTTTTTTTTTGTCAAAAGATGTAAAAACCCTTCTTGCAAATACCACGACATGAATATTTATATGCATAGTTGCAAAGATAATTAAATGACAAAAAAATATTATTGTATATTGTGTTTTTGATGTATTATTTTTCTTGTAGGTACTTTATATTTTTTGTAATTAATTTTTGTTCTATATAAAATTATATTTTCTAATTTTTTAGATATAAATTTTACTATTTAGATAAGTTTTAAGTAAATCTAATATTAAAAAAAAGCGAAAATCTACTTGTATCCCAAATATAAACATGAAATTGGAAGTGGTGTTACAGTGTGCATCACTCGCCTGCTCCTGTGATGTAATTAGATGAACCTGCTGGAGGGTTATATATCTGGAGATAAATGATATTAAGTATCGATAAATGTATATAATTAATTAATAAAGTAGGATGCGTGGTATGACCTGTTTATCTTAAATCTGATAAGTGTCAGATGATTAAATTTTTGCAAGTATGATGTAGGTAAAAGTCTGCAAAAAGGCAGAGGGAGTTCATTTCAAAGGCTTGCAATGTGGGCGAGCATAGCCCATTAATATCTAGATATCTGTAACGTTATCAGCAAGAGAGAGGGAAACATAAACTGTCTTGAGCCTGTTCCAAAGCATGGGCTGGGTCCTAGAGCAGGTGTTGTAAATAGAGTTGCATCGCAAGGATGATGAGATGCAAGAGTGGGATAGGGAGGTATATATATTACATTTTTTATTTATACTCTTTAACGGCGTTTGGGGGTAGTGTGGTAAGAGGATAGAACACTGCAAGGTTTGTGTTCTCAGCAGTCTTGCCAACTAGAACATCAATGTCCAGAGTTGACAACCTTATATCACGAGCCAACTGGACAAAACAGTTGAGGTTTATGACTTCTGTTCAAGGTGGACACCCTTGTTATTTACACATTTAATGATGAACGTGAAGTGTGTGGAATTGAACACGCAATTTTTAAAGGTATTCGAAAAGCGGGCAAGCCCTAGCTTGACTATCTCTTTTTCTCAAAGAGTAATCAGCGGCAATGAAGTAGAGATGGGTAGAGGGGAATTTTAGGGGTTGGGTAGGGGGTGGGGATAGAGTATGAGGGGGAAGGTTGTTTGGTGTTGACCCCTGGCCCCAATGGTCATCAGGATTTAAAAGTATGCATGAGAATAAGTCATACAGTAGCATTTGCTTAAAGTGTGTAAGTAGTATTAAAGATTACACCAAAAGAATAGGCCTCTAATCTAGTATCATTTTGGTAAAATCCATGAACCATGATTGAATGTATGTTTCATAGCTCCGATATATGTAGGATGATCCAATGTTTAACGAGTACAATGTAGGTATAAGTTTGTAAGAGAGAGGGAGAGGGAATAATTGTCAAAGTCTGACTAGAGCCTGTCTGAGTGAGCATACCCTGTACTACGTATGAATGACATCATCAGTAAAGAGTAATGCCAACATTGTCTGAACCCATTCTAAGATATAGAGGAGGACTCTTTCTTTCTCTGTGGTATGATTGGTACAGGGTTGGGGAGGAAGGGTTAAGATTATGTATGTGACAAGCATTATGCCTACAGGTTATAAAAATCGTAGTATAAGAAGAAGAATAGGTCCGAGGGGGATGGGTTCTGGGGACGAGATGCAACACCATTACAAGTAAAATTAATCATAAAATATATATAATTAATATTAAAAATAATGAGTGACAAGGGAGAGAGGCGCCGATGTGGAGGAGGATGCCCAGGGATGGTAGAGGAAATGGGACTTTATTTGCATAACCTAACAAGGAAATGAGGTCATCAAACAAGTTAAAATGTGGGCGTATTTACATCAAAATAAAGTTAGTAGTATAAAAAAGATTATATTACCACAAAATTGGTGTGGTGGGGAGAGAAAATAATGCAGTGAAAAATATGCTATGGGGTCTGAATGTTGGATTACCATCTGAATTTTGGCAGCCATTTTAGATTTTAACATCATGTTGTAAGGTATAAGAGAACCAATCTTAAATTTCCAAGTGTTCATATATGACCAGACATGTTTATACATGTTCAGATATGTCGACCAATCAATCACCTTCCAAGCAAGCAGTCACATATAAATCAATCAATCAATATTGTTTGGACCTATCAAAAACTGTCGAGCCTTGTCAAGACCTGTTGGCACATGTTGATAATTCAAAATGGCCTCAAAACTTAAAACTGTCTCCAAATATAGATGCCCTCCAAACTTCAAAATGGCTTCAAAAATTCAAAATGACCCAAACCATTCAAAATGGCTTCTCGGCACGCGCACTAGAAGTAATTTCTACACTACTAACAACTTTATCTAAAAATGTTTTAATTTGATCATGAGATTTAACTATTTTAAGGACAGAGAGAGTCAAAACTAATTATTTTGTTGCCTCGAAGAGTCAACTTTGGTTAGGAAACGTGAAAATGAAATTAATCAAAATGAAATCAATATCAATAGTTAATATTAAGTATTAGGTACAGTGTGGTTAGGGTCAACCAACTGATTGAAACTACTATTTGCCATAAGGCTTATTGCTCGAGAACTAGAGCTACACTCATGGTGACCACCCCAAAGAGTTAAGGGGTAGCACTCCGGGCACGCATATAAGAAACTGGCCTCCTACAGTCTGGTGCCAGATTATCCCCTCTAGTGGCAATAGACGACGTGAAAGAACAAATACTAATATTCCAACTATCTTTAAACTTTTACATATAATTTTAGTCTAATATGAAAACATATTTGTTATTTATAGTAAACAAACCATCAGCTAAGTTCATCATTGAATAACTTTGTCATTTTAAAGGCAGCAATAACATTTCCCCTCTGCCCTCCCCTAAGCCATTCGTTAAGTCACTTCGACCCCCCCCCCCCCAAGTCGGACCCTTACCAAACACCCCTCACTACCACGGAATTCAAGAGCCATTTTGAACATTAATTCACATCCCCCATCTCTCTTGTAATGAACCCTCTCACATGCTTGCTCCTCCCTCCTCATCCTCACTTAGTAGACTTCCAATGACACCCCAAATAACGCCACGATACCAATAATTCCAGGACCCCCCCTTGCACTCGTCCGGCGGCCCTTCCTCCTCTGCTCACATACCATTAACCGCTTTACTTGAGCTCACTTCTCGACATAATTTTTAAAACGTATGACAACGACATGGCGACAAAGGCAGGTCTTCACACCAACAGAAGAATGGAACGACTCTCCATCATCAACAATCCAAAATATATCCGATTACAAAACACCCACAACCTTCTAACCTTACCAAACAAATCAAATCAACCCAAGACACAAACAAAAAAAATTGCCCCACACCAACACGATGACGAATTTACGTATGTCTTTGCATGGCACCCAGAAGTTTACAGAAAAATCAGCAGACGACTTAGAATGGAGGAGCTTCCCAAGACCAAAAGGACCCACATAACAACTGTAACAATACAAGGGTTGTATTGTACAATCGAAGCCCCACCCAACCCGATGGTGCATATACTATCGTCCGAATCATACTACCCACTCCAAAAAAGTCGACATTAATTCAAATCACCTAGAATAGTATTCTTCACTATTGTAGTATCCATGTCACTTCAAGCAATATAAAAAAATATCTTTCATATAATTCACTTTCAACAATCGATGTTCCAACCTGCTGTCTTAGATGCATCGGATGGGCGTTTTTCCTGCACACCTGGCAAAACCTGTTCTCTGACGTCAGCAGCCAATCGTCAAAAAGATGTTTTGTCAACAAACCTGAGAAGCGTCTACACGAAGCGGGATGGCCAATCAGCGACCTACAAGAAAGTTGTACGTACCAGAGGAGGCATGCCCCTCCAAGCTGCGACGTCACCGGCTTAAAATGGACTATTCCTACAAAATTCCTCACTATATA
>JBCFYV010004112.1:0-25228 GCA_039000515.1 Timema cristinae | reverse complement strand
AAGTAAATTAATACTTTACATCCATTACTGTATCTAGTCTATGGTCCGGGTTAGTATTTTATTCAAGACATATATTTTCAAGGATTGTCTGACTAGGACAGGCATAAAAACCAGTCCTCGTCATAAATGTATCACTATGAAAATGTAAAACCCCATTTAAAGGATAAATTTTTGGCCATGCTGGGAATCGAAATCTGGACCCTTATCTCAGTAGACATATATTCTATCGACTGAGTAAAGGTGTTGGATACTGAAGTAATTATATAGTTATTGTTTTTAACAAAAAATATATATTTAACTTACCAATACTTAATCACACGCAAAGGTTTTTTATGAATATATAAGTAAATAATGACTATCCAAATGATCCAGAGAAGTAAACCTGGACATTCGCTAGGAACATCGAGTTTTAGTTGTAAGCGACTAAGTTTGCTGATATCCGGGCCCTTAACCTTTAAAAATGAATGTAAATTGGCAAAATATTTTCAACAGTTTTCTTGTAGCTTCGTTTACCAGAAATGGATTTATTAAATTATATATATATAAATAAAATGCATATTAATTTATATCATATCCCATATCTTGACCATGGATTCAAACCAGTATTTATGAAATACATTCCGAACTTTTTGCTTTCAAAGAACATATTTTGCTCCCGGAGATACATTATTCATTATTTTCCATATACATATCTATATATTGATATATTTATATCTAATGATATTTTAACTATGTTTATGAAGAGGAACAAATTGTCTACCAAACTTTGATTTCAAATCAAAATAAAACTTTTAGCTATATGAGTAAAGGATATGCTTTTCAAGATGGTCATTGAAAGCGTATACCTTTTGAGGGTGAACGTCAAAACCTCAGTTCTTCCTTTCATCTCAAATAAAATATTGAGTTATTTAGTAGGGAAAGCTTAATAATTTAATATGTGCTTTCCTTGCGTAATAGCTTTACTCTATTATTTTGAATGTTTTCTAGAACTAATAAAGTCAAGCATTTTTATAATTTATAGAACCTAACCAAATATTCAAATAAAATATTCAATAACAATTTTATTATTTGTTTTTTAAGAATATATTTTATCAAATGTTACTAAAACATAAGTTAAACTAAGGAAGGATCAGCTCATATTAATCCATAGCTCATAACTAAAATGAAGTAGGCATAACTCATAATAAGATTATAATGACTTATAATTAAATGTAATGAAGTCTTACTTAAACCGGTGTTTTTACTTTCTTGCAGACCTTGTGAATGTGAAACAAATAAAACTTGAGATTTTGGTAAATGTCACCATTTAATTACCCTCTGAATTCAAAACTTTTTTTGCAATGCCGTCTCTTTCTCTGCTGCTGGGATTAAGTATTATTTTCAATGTCTTCTGTCTCTCTGTTGCTGGGACTAAGTATTATTTTCAATGTCTTCTGTCTCTCTGTTGCTGGGACTAAGTATTATTTTCAATGTCTTCTGTCTCTCTGTTGCTGGGACTAAGTATTATTTTCAATGTCTTCTGTCTCTCTGTTGCTGGGACTAAGTATTATTTTCAAAGTCTTCGCTCTTTTATTCACTGAGATTAGAGCCAAAACCATTTTACCGATCAGGCTAAAAATTGGTATCTAGAGATTTAATAAAGTTTATCCGGGGGATTCTTGAAACCATCCATAGAGCCCTAAAATTAGAGTAGTTTACTTAATGATAGAAAGAGAATTTTTTGAAATCCCAATCATCTCTTTTGAACTTTTATCTAGGTACTGATTACCATTACAAATAAAATATAATAATTATGTCACATTTCAATTAAAACGACTTTCAAGTTATCCAACTTAGCGGGAATTTCGAATTATATTCATATCTTAGCTTCGAGCTAGTTTTATCCTAAATAATATATTACATTTTCTATTTACATTCTATATGATAGCTTCTCTCATAAAGATACCACATGTACAGTACATATTAACAATAATAAAAAATATCCATTTATTCTATATAAAACTAAATATTTTGGTAATCAACTCTTTAAAGTTGGCTTTACAAAGCAATATGAGTCAGAGAGCATTACTACCAGCGTATGAATTACTGCAACATTCAAGCAGATTCTGCTATTGATCTTAGGCGAACGTCTTATATAATTCATAATGAAAGTAAGAAGTTTCCCATGATCCTCTGCGGCCTCTGAACTTTATGGAGAACCAGCTTCTAACATAACCTAGCTTTTATTTAACAAAGTTGTAGAAATACACCCTTTAGGGATGTTGACTTTTGTTACTTTGAATTACATCAAATTCTCATCACTTAAGAGTTAATTTACTTTTTTAAGGGGAACAAAATACTAACTTGGGGATATTTTAGTTTTCTCTCAATCAATTGGAGGGATAACTATTGTGACTGCTAAAAAAATTAATCAAACTCGAGATTTGGATAAATATTGACGTTTCATGACTCACAGAAATAGTTCTATGAATAGAGATGCCATTTATGTATCTACTATATATCTCAACCTAGAGCCGAAACAATTTCGCCGATAGGGTTAAAAATTACTATTAAAGATTATCATAAGGTTCCTTTAAGGAATTTTTTAAATTAGATAGCCTACTCTAAAATTAAGGTTAGTTTACTGAAGGGTAAACAGGGATCAAATCAACATCCTCAAAATTGGCTTAAAGGATTTTTATTAAATTTTGTATCAAAGCATTGTTTATCATAAGAAATAAACTTACAGTTCTCATTTCAACATCAAGCTAAGTTTGTGGATTATTAACTTATACGTAAACACATTATTTTTATTATATCACAACAACTATTTGAGATACGATGTAACTAACCATTGAAAACCTTAAGTACTATTAAAAATAAAATTTTTTAAGTTGAAATCTATTTTATAAAAAATTAGTTTAAGAGCTATAAGCAAATGTATATTTTGCTCATGTTTTTGAGATTAGAATGTGAATGTTATTTTCTTTGGAAGAGAAAGCTATCCCTCTTTCTCAATATCGTTCTTTAACCGTGTATCTAATTTCATTTATGTTTTTGGTGGATTGTTTCTGTAACAATATATATTATTTCGTTTTACAAATCAAACTAGTTTATAGTAAATTATTATATTTTAGGATAAAAGAGAAAGTCTCTTCTGTGCACTGAACCGTTTATTTCTTAAAATAGAACTAATGTTTATTTTATAAATTAGCGCTTAACCAGTTACCTGAGAAATCCACCATACGATCTTGTAGTCTAGTCTGTGTGCCCACCAATGTGTATCGGGATGCAGCTAGAGTAGTTGTATCCCAAAACAAGTGAGGAGAATCCCACGATACAATCCCATTGCATGGTACCAAGACAATGGAGATAATGCAACGTTCCGAGTGAGTGCGCCTGAAATGCCGCGATTAGTCTATCTGCCAATAATTACAGTCACGCGGGTTGCCGGCTCACACTTCATACGGCGCTCCAAACATGTGTCTTGTTCTATTCATAACTAGGTGTATGGGAACGAGCTATATTATATCAGGGTGAGGAATATAGGGAACGCGAGAACCTTGTTTGTTTGTTTTTTTGCAGTTTTTATATAAAAACATTTAATTATCCAAATACATAAAATATATCTCCAGTAGCAACATTTAGTTTAATTTTTTTTTCACATGGCGATATCAACAGTTGTTGAATATCTGTCATGAGCATATCGGCATCATATGAAAAACATTTTAAATGAACAGAAAAAGTTGTCATTAAATTCCAGAACATTCTTGAATGATATTCAACAATTGAGTATATCACCATGTGAATAAAATTAATCTAAACGTTGCAAGTGAAGCAATATTTTATTTGCTTTGGGCAAAGATATTTTGTTGTACAGACTGTAAAAATCACTTGCCTTTTTCACGCCTCCTTGCACCCCACCTTAATTATAACCTCAGTATTCGACTGTTAATGACTGTGCACAGAGATGATTATTAACAAAATATATAAAATATGAGTTTATCCCAGCACAGATTATCAATTTACTATCATTAACATGCAGTCCACTTCACTGGTGAATGATCTAGACTCGTGTTAGACTGGCCTACTGATGACGGAGATATAGGGGTTCAATTACCAGTTGGATCTACTGAAGGTACATTTTAATAAATAGTCTGCCACTTTTCTTTTATGAAAATGAGTGTAGAATATCTCTAAGATGATTATTTCTTACTTGTTCCTATTCCACTGGTGTAAATACATATTAATATAACTAGAACAGATAATAATACACGATGATAAAAAACAAATAAAATTGCTATTTAACACCTTAGCTCAGTAAGTAGCGTTTATCTCTACTAATATAAGGGTTCCAAGCTCAATTCCCGAAATTACAAAAAAAAAAAATGGAAGAAGGTGTATGTCCCCTTTCACCATGATGAGTAAATGTCTGGGGACTGGGTGTTGTGATTTGTTGTGTATTTACGATAGTTTATGTCATGTTCTGTTATAGTGGGTCCGTTCAGAAAGTGTATGCTCCACACATAAAATAAGATTATATTGCTAGTGAACTAAGTGAAGGCCTCTATAAGCCATTCCAACCAATCAACGTAGACGAGACATCATATAATATGTAAATCCGTTCTTAATTTATCTTTAGATTTTAAAGAAAACTACAAAACAAACATGTGCTCTTTAAAAATAATACATATTTACACAAAAGTAATATATAAATATTATATTGGGATATACTCAAAACCAAATCTTTAATTTTGAGACAGTTGTGTACTATTCTATTTAATACAATTCTCTAGGCCACTGTGCTAAAATCAAATTGAACTAGTGGGTTTGTTGATTTTCACATTCTTGGTAAAAATATGAAAATGTTATTTAAAAAAATATCAAATATAGTTTAGCATAGAATTATAAAATAAAAGTTAAAATATGATGATTTAATAATTTAACAAAATTCATTATATTAGATGAACTTTGATTTTTTTAAAGATAATTATTATGATTAACTATAGTTTCATAAAGGCATATTGTTATTGTTTCTATCAAAATGGAATGGAATAAATAATTCAAACAATTTTAAATAAAATAAAGGCTTTATTTAAACACTACATGTAGAATTGTGTTTATCATCTGAGTAGAATATTACTTTGAGTTCACTAAGAGTATCGAATATAGTGTATTAAAGATAACTATCAGAGATAAAACAAATAACGTTTGTCATTTGGGAGAGTGATTAATGGTTATATTTTTACTTATATTTCCTTAATGATCATTGCTTGTCGAAAAGTAGGTATATAATTTCAGTAATGGGTGAATATCATACAATGTTTCAATATTGGGTCATATAACCTCATCATGGATAGATCAGACACGTTCATCTGAATACTTACTTTACTTCTAAAATATATTCAAAATACATTGATCTTTAATAAAAATGTTTATATATACTTTTATTAGCACCTTGTCTTAATACCCATCTGGGTTATGTACTAATAATACTAATTACTTTAGGAACTAGGAGGGCTATTTTAATATGAAGTGTACCTGCACTTTCATGGAGGCAGAATGGAGAACCATTCTAAAGACCCCCCTCATAGCACCGGACCGAAATTCAAGCCTCAATCTCTCAGTCATCGGCAGCCTAGTCTCCTGCAAGAATAACCCCTTAAACCATGTGGCCACTGATGCATTAAATGGAACGTAAGGAGGGAGACTCAAAATGACTGAATTCTCTTCACCATGTTTACACTCTGGTTCTTCTCTTTTTCTGTCATTATTAGGTTTAGTCCATACACCGAAACATTTATACCTCGTCCATTCTCTCAAAATAAAACTTAATAGCAAATATCCCTTCAAGGTCTATTATCTATGCTCAGGGACCAACCTCCCTCCACTCTTCCTCTTCTACACTATATGACAAACCTCCCTCCACTCTCCCTCTTCTACACTATATGATAAACCTCCCTCCACTCTTCCTCTTCTACACTATATGACAAACCTCCCTCCACTCTCCCTCTTCTACACTATATGATAAACGTACCTCCACTCTTCCTCTTCTACACTATATGACAAACCTCCCTCCACTCTCCCTCTTCTACACTATATGACAAAACTCCCTCCACTCTCCCTCTTCTACACTATATGACAAAACTCCCTCCACTCTTCCTCTTCTAAACTATATGACAAAACTCCCTCCACTCTTCCTCTTCTACACTATATGACAAACCTCCCTCCACTCTTCCTCTTCTACACTATATGACAAACCTCCCTCCACTCTCCCTCTTCTACACTATATGACAAACCTCCCTCCACTCTCCCTCTTCTACACTATATGACAAAACTCCCTCCACTCTCCCTCTTCTACACTATATGACAAAACTCCCTCCACTCTTCCTCTTCTAAACTATATGACAAACTTCCCTCTACTCTCCCTCTTCTACACTATATGACAAAACTCCCTCCACTCTTCCTCTTCTGCCCTATATGAAAAGCCTCCTCTTTCTCCACAATCTTCTACACTCCATAACAAACCTTCCTCCACTTTACCTAATCCCTACTATTAATGAAAAACCTCCCTCTCCCGACATTTCAAAATTACTTTCATTCTTACTCCCTTTTCATACTAAACAATCTAATAAAAACACCTTTAGTACACCAAACTGGGATTAAAACCCCGAGCTCCCTGTCATAATAAGTCTCTTTTAACACGAGAGTGACGCGTTAAGCCTCGCAGCCAGCGACGCAGGTAAATATTTATCGATTTTAAAAGGAGAAAAACGTCATAATCAAATTTAGAGTTGGCCCAACATTGGGTTTTTTAAGTGGTTCGTTTTATTAACAATAGAACTTGATTTTACTGAAATAACTTAATCACTATAAACTTTACACACATGGCCGAAGAAAGAGGGGTACAGTTTGTCTAGTCTGGGTTACATTATTAACAATGAGGTCGGGACTCAAATTCCGGAATGGTTGTATATGGATGGCTGGTCCCCACTAAGTGATTTCAAATTATTTCTAAATTTCACAAACATTCCTCATCACTTCCACAATATTGTAATTAAATGTGATTAGATTTAATGAAAACTAGAACTTAATGAACACCAAACAGTTAAATAGAATGGAACGCAAATTAAAGCCAGTGGTTTTAAAGTTTTTATCGAGAAACGTTTTTGCTCAAAATAAAATTAAATAAGGTTGCTTCAGTAGAAACATTTATATTGATTTTCTACGTACCTCAACGGTTCTTGAAGGTCAGCCTCTTGGTTTAGGTGTCAGCATTCCTGGATACTAATATAGAGGTCTCAGTTTCGATTACCGATGGTACCATTGATAATTTTTCCTGAGCGAAATCGTTATAATCGTTCCCAGGGTCTAGTTAATTAGTCTTAACATAGGTTTAAGGCCCTTGGCCTTGTCGAGTGCAAGTCTAAAACCTATTTTGTAGGATGTTAGGTTGGGAGGGTGAAAGGCGTGGTATGGCTTCACAACCGACCAAAGTATCCTTCCGCGCTAACAAGAACAGATGGATCATGGAAATCGTAAATGGTGCTAACTACCAGACGGGTCTTGTGGAAATATCAGTTTTCTCGAGAACGAGAGAAATTAGTATGTTAATATTATCAACACCCCTTTAAAGATAATGTATCAATATCTATTAATTGTTACATTTTCTTATTTTTTGTGATGAAGCCAGCAGTTTTCAATTGAATATTGTCAATTTTATATATATTTGGTCACTGGTAAAATTATAGAGTTGACGTGTATATAAAAAGTATAATTCAATCAATATGCTTATATTCTTGAACAAACCGTTTCCAAAAAGAAAATTGAAAAAAAAAATCTTGAAGATAACTGTTTGTTCCCATGAATTTATATTCCCACGCCAATTGAAAAGGGTAAGTTACCTTATTCCCTCTAATGGTACCACAAAGTAATAATCATCTCATGGGTGCAAGGTAACCACACCTACATGGAGTCTCACCCTCAGAAAACGGTTACATATTCACCACTGCCAGTAGAAGACCAGGATTATCTAGCTGAAAAACCTTGATGGCATATGCTAAAAAAACGTTATCGATATTGTTTATGGGTATCATTTCAAGGTTTTAAATAAATAAATAAATAAATAAATATTTCATCAAATTCCAAGATGTCTACAAAATTATTCAATAATAGGTCGAAAATAAACAACAATATTTAATTTATTGTGACTGAAATGTTTTTATAACACGTTTAAATATATGGACATAAGTTCACCATCTCTTCCATCCCATTATTAGCAATTTATTATAATCTAGATTTATAAATATCTGCAACTGTTCTGTCCTAACAGGCTATTTTTGTTTTCTTATAGCAGCGAATATAAAAATGCGCTTTCTAAAGGTAGTAAATGTTTATTTCAACAGGCAGAACTAGAGGTTACCCTTCTAAAGTACAGAAATAATAGTGTTGACTCTGTATATATATATATATATATAAGCTGTACCTAAAACTTTTTTCATCCGAATTAACTTCTCGCGCCTAGAAGTAACATTTCGATTTTTCTTCGCAACATGAACAAAATAAAAAATAAATACCCTTCCTGAGTCTAATACAAAGGAAACGGGGGGATAAAAAGAAAGAGAATAGAAAGAGAAGGAGTAAGGAAAAGACAATCTGGCGTATCTTGAAACGATGGAATCGTTGGGGGTAGGGGGAGGGGTTTGTGAGGGTTTGGAGGGTGAGAGTTGATACGTTGGCTAAGGGGTTGGGTTGGTTGTATGAGGTGGGTAGGAGTGTAGACGCAGACGCTGGCTGTTGGAGTGAGGATGTAAGGGTTGGGGGAGAGGGGGGGGGGTCTATCAGATGGCAGCGTCGCCTCGTGTGTGCGTCTCGCTGAGTCTTGATGAATGCCAGCGCGGACATCTGGCCTAGAGATCAATCATCGTGAGAAATCGAGCAGTGACTGTAAGTAGAGTAAATACGGGTTAGGCAACACAATATCCCTCTATAGGACGACCCAGGGAACGCACATACTTTCGTCTTGAACATTATGATCAAAAAAGGTGTAACTATGACGCCAGACGTCAAGTCTCGTTGGTTGACTATTCCACTACACTCAAATCTTGATGAAAAAGGCTATTTAGGAAATAAAAATATATATTTTTCCATCATATATATGTATATGTGGTGTATAATAACCTGTATAAATATATATTTCCCTAAGGAAACTGTTGGTATTGGCTAAATCGTAGGATGATGGGAAATGACTCATTTGAAAGATTTAAAGCTACAATAAAAGCTATCCTATAGTTTGCGCTCAACTTCTTAAGCATCTCTTCTAAGCTCGCCCCTGTATAAAACATGAAGTCAAGGTCACTCTTCTCTCTGTCAGGTCATAGGCAGTGAAGTTAATCCCTCCTAAACATTCTTTCAACACCCCCTCCCTCCTCTTCCAAGCCACCTTCTCCACCTGTAGTCATTAAATGTCCAAGGAGGAACATGGCGGACAAAATGTCATCAATACAGAATTCAAATTATTTTTAGCGTGATAATCTTCAACAAACGTTGCAAAAATATACTGGCTATAATATAATGTATTATTGTTTTATAGGTATTGACATGATCTATCAACAATATTAAATATGCAGATCACCTGTCAGTACGTATGAAGACGTTAAAATAGGTTTATTTATTGACTAATTTTAGTTGGTGGATCAAGAACATATGTAACTCACTGTCGCTATGCGGTAGTCTTTTACTAAGCCTTTCTTTTTATTTTCATGTCAACAACCCGAATGTTCATTGGATGTGATTTCTATCAATCTGGAGATGGGTACACACTCATCCCGTTTAATGGTTAGTGCTGCCTGCACCATCTGGTAGAAATCCCTTGTATTAAGGGAGTTTTGAAAGTGTAGGTATTTTCACATACCTTTCAGGGTTATTCTACATCCCACAATTGACATGGGGCTGACGGCCTTACTTCCCCTTCCAAGGAATATTTTCTACGGTAATTTATCTATAAATAAAAATCCTTTGACCTCAGCTAGTTCTGAATCCACACGCATCGGATGCTGATGCGAGCACTCTAATCCTGGGCCAAATGTGTTATGTTAGACCTAATGTATACAGAGTTCAGATTAGCTTGCTTGAGCCTTCATCGTAGCGTTTCTGGCGATATTTTCAGAGCTGAATGAAACGTCTTGCACTACCTCAAATTAGGGTCGAATATCTGATAAAGTTAATATTAATGAATCAAACATATGTCCATTTCTAAGCCTTTATGTTGTAAAAATATCCACATTGTTGTTGGACTCACTGAACAATTAAAGAGCCCCTCCATAATTTAATTTGCCCAAAGATGGATATCATATAAATATCTAAATTTGTTTGACTCACGTTGTCGGGCAAGATGATTGAATGTCATTCATACAATTCGTATATGGTGGAGGCTGGAGTTCCATTTTCACCCCTGTTTACGAAAGATTTATTTTCTAAACTATTTCTCAAATTTTCCTAAAACATATGCAGGTACTTTTTTTACTGAGTTAAACCTTACTACCCGCTTAGTGTAGTTAAATGTGGCTCACTCCAGTGGTTACATGGTCCAAGGCGTCACTCTTGCAATAAACTGGACTGCCGATGACAGGGAGATCGGTGTTCAAATCCCAAGTGGATGTACTAAAGTTTGTTTTCCAAAATGGTTTTCCACTCATTCTCTATGCAAATGCTGGTACACTTTCTCAAAATTCAACATTACTCATCCCTAACTCATTAGCGTGATTAGTACCATTGTGTACAAACTGAACTGGTAGTGAGACGCAATTCAAATAAACATTTATTTGAAACATAGTAAAAGCTATTAATGGCTTTGTTACTTGCTGGAATATACTAACTAGCTTTATAGACAACTGTTTGTTATTGTTACCTACATTTACCATGTTATTATTACTATTACAATTATTATTATTCCCGCCTCGGTGGCGTAGTTGTCTAACGCGCTGGTCGTGTTGAGTTCGACTGATGAGGACGGGGGGATCGAGGTTCGAATCTCTGTCAGGTGAACTAGGGGGGGGGGGGTTCCTAAATGGTTTTCCACTCTCCCTCCACGCAAATGTGGGTTCACTTCCTCTGATTCAACCTTCCTAATTCCTAATCGATTAGCGTAATTAGTACTTAAAGCGTATATCCCGAACGGGTAGTAAGACACGGTTCTAAATAATAATAATAATTATTATTACTACTATCATTTTAGATATTTACGTTCAGTTTCTAAACCAGTGGATTATTTAATCACACGATTCATAATATTACTCAAATCTATACTAAGACACAACATTCTTCCCCCAATCAATTCATCCCTGTGAGATGGGAAATTCAAATTTCAGATATTATAAATGTTTGGCTCATGTCAGGAATAGAAACTAGGATTCTTATCTCAATAGACAGACACACTAACAACCAAGCTAGGGTGACTGATATACTGTACATTCCTTGAAGAATCCACATGTAAATGAGAGCGACTAATTTTGATTCCAGTAGTATCCATATAGCTGTTGGTTATTTGTATTAGTTGCCTCGCTTTACAGCAGGTGGTGTCTGTGTGCACAGCAAACATTGCTCCCGTCAATAAATAAAGGCTATGTACTATACCTTACATCATGCTTAGAGTTATGTTATGTTCTTATCTTTACTACAGTCTTAACCTTTTCCTCTGGATTTTAAGTTGAAATATCTCGTATATTTTTTATTTTGTTTGAAGATTATATTTATTCTCTCTTGATAATTTGGGAGAGAAAAGTATCGTGATCGTTATAAAAAATAGATCTCAAGATTTAGATAAATGTCGACTTTCATGACCTTCGTTTATGCACTATGGTGGAGTGTTTATGCAAAAAGTATGCTATTTCGCTTCATACATCTCGAAAATGTTTAGTAAATGTGTTTATTTCAATCGAAAAATCAGAGAAATTGTGTTAGGAACACCGTACCATTTATTGGCTCTGGTAACCGAGTTCGTCAGAAAGCAAATGAATAATATTTCAATAGTACATTCCACTAATAAAGAACATTCATTATTCACACGATTTAAGAAGTCAGTCTCGCAATTAATGTCCACTTTTAAAATAAAATAAACCCTAGGGACTTTATCTCTTTTATAGGATTTTAAATTAAATTCCCTTGAGATCAACTATTAATATTAAAATTATTTGAAGGTCCATCATATTGAAACGTATAGACGTATTAAAAAACTATTTATTATGTCACTCGTCTTCGGTTTAAAGAACTTCCCTGCAATTTTATTTATTTAAACTAGTAAATGAGTTTTACACTTATTGTGGGACAAATAAACGGAAAGACCGACGAAGTTACAAAAAGATCAAAGTTTAATAATAACATTGCTGCGCTCAGTCAATAACTTACACTGATGTGAGAATGTATATGTTGCATGTCTATGATAAAGTACCTGGTGTCTTACAAATGGTTTGAGGTCTATGAAAATTATCTTGAACTTCAGAATAGCACAACTATCACAAAACAGCTAAATGGTTTCCGGGCCTAACAATAAACCCTGTTATATGATAAAGTAGAAATGTGGCCTTTTTTATTTCCCGCTTGTGTAGAATGACTATACAAGTACAACTCCTGGTAAAATGGTAATCAGAGACAGTGGAGATTAATTATAGATGATAATCTCCAGTCTTAAGCTTTTGTTTAAATAATAATAATACTTAGAACCACGTCTTACTACCCGTTCGGGTTATACGCTTTAAGTACTAATTACTCTAATGGATTAGGAATTGGGAAGGTTGAATTAGAGGAAGTGAACCCGCATTTGCATGGAGGGAGAGTGGAAAACCATTTAGGAAACCTCCCCCCCCCCCCCAGTTCACCCGACCGAGATTCGAACCTCGATCTCCCCGTCCTCAGCGGTCGGGCTCAACACGACAAGCGCGTTAGCCAACTACGCCACCGAGGCGGGTTTTTGTTTAAAAAAGATATTGTTATATATATATATATATATATATATATATATATATATATATATATTTTATTTAAGCAATAACATTATATAACTAAAGGATTTTCCTGAAAACTTAAGAATTATTTTACTTTGATTTATAATAATATTAAATATGTTTTAATATAACATGTATACTGAATTTATTTGTATTAAAATATAACATATATATATATATATATATATATATATATATATATATATATTATATTTATTTGATGTATTTAGCGAACAATTTCTTAACCGACCTATTATAACAGCACACGAGAATTTATATGAGCAAGAACCAAAGGCCCTAACAAATGGGCCAGCAAAAGTTATTTTCACATACCTTCCAGGGCTTTTTAACACGCCAAAATCTGTATATTTCTGACAGCTATACCTTTCCTCCGAGGGAATCTGTGCTAACATTTTTTTATCGTTCAATAAAAAGACGTCCACCACGAATAGGTTCGAACCCACGAGAATCGGGCCTTTAGGCGAGCACATCGCCACAAGACCACCAAGGATGACAAAGTTTATATGAATAACTCAGTATTAACTCTTATATAATATTATTAAATAGTTTTATTGAATATTTAATACAACTTCTAAACATTTAAAAAATATATTTACTAAATTTAACATCTACCAATTGCTAAATAAATGTTACAAATTTTTAAAGATACATTACCATATTTTGGCTGATAAATCTTATGGGTACAGTTTGATAAATATCTTATTTATATCAATTTAAGAAATATTTTACATATGTCAATCTTTTGATAAGTTATATTGTATTGGCACTAGTGCTTATTCTCTATATCTTCGATTGTTTCCTTATACAATGTTTCAGATGTGAAGTTTATACATTGCTTACAGGTGCAATTAACGGACCATAGGATATCTTTGTAGACATTTAGATATCCTGTTTTGTTTAGCAAGTGGTTTGTTATTTAAATATTTTGTTCAACTTATTAATTATTTGAAAAGATAAAAGCTATCTCTAAAATATTTAAACCCTAAGTTCTAGGCAGTAATAATTTTAAAAGATTAGGAAAGTTTGGAATTAACTGACATCCAAGGACGTTTCAAACTATATATATATCACAACGCATCACATAGATCCTAAATATTAAATCTAGACGAAGTGATGTACCGTGGTCGCATACTACACCGCCACCACTTAGTTCGCCTGGCTACTCACCCTGTTTTACTGCCCTGTCGGAGAACACATTCGAGGCCGAAGGCGAGCTTTTTCGACCAGTACGATCCACTCACACAACAAACAAACTCTATCTAACGTCCTGGAAGAACAACCTGTTGTTTCATCATCAAGATAGATGGGAGTGAATAAAGCGCGTGCGCGATCTGATAAACTTGGCTAGCTCTCAATTGTCGTGTACTCGTCACCCCCCACCCCCTGTTATCCAAGACCAAGACTTCATAGCGTTCTGCGCAGGCGCCGATGAGGTCTTCTAGTCGCCGATTGGACAATATGATATCGAATTATGGCTATTCATTCCAACCCCCTTTTTTTCCCCTCTGAATTCTAATGAATAAAGGCGAGTGTTTGACATGGAATAAATCACTCTTTGATGCCACTAGCCGTTAGAGGAACTAATACTCCCAACAATGTAAGTTGACATAATGATGACGAGCTAGTTAGAGGTATTGCATCGTTAAATGGTAGACTGCAGGTTATAAATTGATTCTCCAGTATGTGAACAGTTTAGCAGTACTAAATGTAGTACTTTGGATACTTGTTGTACTTTAATGTTTTGATTAGAAATTTAGGACAATTTACTTTCAATATGTTTATATATCTAATTTCGCAGGTTTACCAAAATAGCCTTTGGAGAACTAAAGTTAGTTGCTTAGATATTTGTCATGTTATAATGTTATGATTAGAAATTTAGGACAATTTACTTTCAATATGTTTATATATCTAATTCCGCAGGTTAAACAAAGTAGGTTTTGGGAAACTAAGTTTAGTAATTTAAATATTTGTTATGCTACATTGTTTTGATTAGAAAATTTATTTCAAGTAACTTTCAATATGTTTATATATTAAATTCTGTGGGTTAACAAACGTAGGGTATGCTAGTTTAGGAGAACTAAGTATAGTACTTTAAGTAGTTGTCATGATATATTGTTTTGACTAGTTAATCAGGAGTATCTATGTTTTGATGACCAGAGCGAGTAAGAATGCGCCAAGCTTAAATTCTAAATATTATGTCATATATATATATATATATTTTTTTATATTTTACATCTTGTTATATTGTTAAATAAACTGGCCAAGGCTTAGTATCTTGTTATCTCCTGTTTTGTTTTTGCGAGGTCCCTGCCTTATATACAAGTTGTTTAAATAATAAAATAGGGAATATTTACTTAACTTGAGTGGTGATCAATAAGGATCCCTGTGATTTAACTAAATAAATGCCTAAACCATTTAAGCATGGTTGAGCTGCGCTACTCTGCTTCACAGGGTTTTATATTTATATTTATATTTATATTTATATTTATATCTTTTTGATCATTGCACTCATATTGTTGTTTGTTTGTTACAATCCTCGTTCTACGCCATGGATCGGACACCGATGGACACTTCTGAAATACTTGGCTGTAAATCTCAAGTATACAAGCTAAACCGAGAGGCGTTAATTGCGGAGCTCGTGGGCCGAGGGATAGCCGTTAACCCCGAATCCACTGTTCGTGAATTGAGGACCATGCTGTCTCGGGAGTTGGGTGAGAAAAATCCATTATTTTCTGACGTTGATAATAGTGATATGCCCGGTCAGGTGGTCGGTAGGAATAGAGAGGTCCCTATGACCAGTGTTGAGAGGCAGGCCCCATTAGATCCTGTTGGTAACACATTATCTTCGCAGAACCCACTCTCTAACCATGTTATTGTTCGGTCAGACGGTTCACATGATAGTAGGACTCGGTCCAAAGTAGTCAGTGATTGGTTGAATCGCATTCCTGTGTGTGATGGACAGAATAGTTCCGCGTTATTCGCTTTCCTGCTGGAAGTAAACAAAGTCCATAAATTACGTCTGGTTGAGGACGCGGAAATATTAGTGTTATGTCTGGGGAAAACTTCAGGGTTCTTAACACACCTCATCTCCGAGGGGATAAGTCAGGGGACCCCCTGGGTTACTGTTATGGATAACATATTTGACTCTCTAGTTTCTAGGAGAGAGAGGGAACGTTTATGTTCAGAATTCGTGTACCGTTTCCAACTTCCACACGAGTCTCTTAGGATTTTTATTCTTTCTGTGTCAGAAGCAGCGAGCATCCTCAATTTAAAACTCAGTGAGCGACAAATCGTAGAAATTATTCTAGAGAATGTGTCGCCTCTTACTAGGAGACATTTTGTATTTTCCCAATTGCCGTGTTCCTTTTCAGAGTTGTACTCTCTGGCTTCCAAAATTGAGGGATCACTTTTGGGTGAACGGGAATATTTTGAGAAGCACCCTATTACAGTTTCTAAACCCTCCGCTTTATCAACCCCTTTTAACCAGAAGTCAAAAAACAGCTTTGGACAGCTTACATATTCTCAGACGCCCCCCGTGATTAATAGACCTTATAATAACAAACCTACTGGACATCGAGGAGGGAATAATAGTCGCGACCTATCTCGAGTTAGATGTTTTGGTTGTAAGCAATTAGGGCACCTCCGGTACCAATGTCCGGCGGGAAACGTGTGACGTGTAACCTGAGGAGTGGTAAAGTTACACGACGCTTTACTAATATTAATAAACCACTCGAGACCCCTATCCCCATGGTCGAATTTTGTATTGGGTCAAATCACGGTGCCGCTTTAGTCGACACGGGCGCTAACGCATCGTTCATTAATGCTGAGTTTCTGAGTAGCATCCGGGGTAATAAACTCAAATGTGACGTTCAAATAAATAAGTGTGCTCCCCGTACATTTGTTTTAGGGAATGGAAGTAGCATTATTATTGACAGATTTGTTTATCCGTCTCTCAAAATTAATCGTTTTTCTTGGAAAAGAAAGTTATATGTTGTAAACAAACTAGTATGCGACGTCATATTAGGAATGGACTTTTTGTGGGATACTAGAGGTATCTTAGACTTAGGCTTGGGACATTTAAGGTTTGGGTTTAATTCTCAGATTAAAGTGCCATTGTGTCTATGTTCTAGACCCATGTGGTGTAGTCACTTAGGAAGCGATGAAGATCGCGTTAATACCTTGATTAAGAAGTACTCGGATGTCATAACATCCGTCTGGGGAAAATGTGACATACTCCCCTATGATATTGTAGTCACGGACGAGATTCCGGTTAGGTCGGGTCCCTATTCATGTAACCCACCCAAAATGAAAATATTTCGCGAGTTAATAGAGGACTTAGAACAGAAGGGGTGATTAGGCCATCTAAATCCCCGTACGCTAGTCCGGCATTTATTATTCCGAGAAAAGGACAAGGACACAGGTTGATTGTAGACTATAGGAAGGTAAATAAAAAAATCCAGTTTGATCCCTACCCCATGCCTAGTGTGGAGAGTGCGTTCCAACATCTAGGGGGCGCTAAAGTGTATAGTCTCATTGACTTGAATGCCAGTTTTTTACAATGCGCTCTCACAGAGCGGTCAAAGAAGTTCACGGCGTTTGTTACCCCTTGGCAATTATACGAATTTAATCGTGTACCGTTGGGCGCTAGTATCGGTGGCCAGGCATTAAGCCGTGTTCTGGATCACATCTTCTCAGACTTAAAATATAAGTTCGTCTTTAATTACCTTGATGACATCTGTGTATACAGTAATTCTCTTGATGAACACCTTGAACATTTAGACATTGTACTGAGCCGTTTGCGTCTGGCGGGTTTGACTGTTAACCCCGACAAGGTCACGTGGGCCAAGCAATCTATCAAGTATCTTGGGTATATTATTTCCAATGGGAATATGCTGGTCGACCCCGAAAGGGTGAAACCCATTGTCGATTCCCCACAACCAAAAAACATAAAGGGTGTGATGCGTTTCGTTGGCATGTGCGCTTACTACGCACGCTTTATCCCGCATTTCTCTGAAATTGCTGCCCCCTTAAATTACTTAAAGAAAAAAGGTGTCTCATTTGTCTGGGGAGAGGAACAATCTCGTGCTTTCAAAACTCTCAAGAGCAAACTGATCAGCCCCGAGGTTTTGCACATGCCCGATTTCACTTGCCCATTCCTTCTTCATGTCGACGCTTCTTCTGTCGCCCTTGGCGCGGTTTTGTCCCAGAGAACTGCGGACGGTGTTCGTCCCGTGGCCTTTGCGAGCAAAACCTTGTCTCAGGCAGAACAGAAATATAGTGCTTTCGAGAAAGAATGTCTGTCATGTGTTGTGGGCGTTGAGAAATTCTCTGACTATCTAGAACAGCGCGAATTCGAACTATACACTGACAACATGGCGTTGTCATGGATGTGGCGACACCCAAAGCAGTTAGGAAAGATCGGGAGGTGGGTGCTACGCCTTTCGAAATACAAATTCAGCACGCATCACGTTCCTGGAAGGGATAACGTGACTGCTGATGCCCTATCTCGGATGGCGGAAGATCTGGAGCCGATTGAGACCCAAAATATGGTACAGCCGTTTAATGTAATTCATTCCATCCCGGAGTCATTCATCTCGATTCGAGATCATCAAGGGAGTGACTCGTGGTGCTTGGAACTAATAGATAAAATAAATAAGGGAGAGGAGGTGGGTCCTTATTCTCTTTTCAAAGGACTTCTTGTGATATCTAGTGGGAAAGGGAAAGGAAGGAAGATTGTTGTCCCGACTGTGGTACGCAAAATGTTGTTGCGTTATTTCCATCATTCTATTGTTGGTGGTCACCTGGGTATACTTAAAACTTATCGTAAAATTTCTAGGGAGTTCTTTTGGCCAGGGATGTACAGAGATGTGAAACTGCAAGTTAAGCAGTGTGAAGATTGCCAAAAGGCAAAACCGGCGCAGAACACGAAAGTTGGGCTTCATTCGGCCGATGTGGCTCGACTTCCGTGGGAAAAGGTGTTCGTCGACTATGTTGGCCCCCTGCCCCGATCCTCCTTAGGAAATACTTGTATACTCATTTTGTTGGATGCTTTCTCTAAATTTGTGATTATTTTACCGTTGAGGGACATGAAAGCAAAGACCACTGCTAACGCGCTTGCTAGACGCGTGTGGGCGATATTTGGTGCCCCCCGAAGTTTAGTGAGCGATAATGGGCCCTGTTTTAGGTCTGCCACTTTCAAAGACTTGTGCTTTGGATGGGGCATTAAACACATAACCACCAGCCCCCACTATCCTTGCCCTAACCACGTGGAGCGTTTCAATAGGAATCTTAAGGTGGCCTTAACCATTTTCCACTCGGTTGATCAAGCTAGGTGGGATCGTGATATTGAGTTCTTAAATGTCGCATTTAATTCCGCGTTTCATGAGTCAACCAATGCCTCTCCGGCTTCGGTGTTCCTGGGTAGAGAACTCAACCACCCTCTGTTAACGGTATGGGATGTGGACCCCTTGCTGGGCGGGGATGAGAAGTTCTCGCATAAAGATAGGTGCCAAAAGGCCTTCGAAGCTTTAAAAAGGGCCCATAAAAAGGTGGCTGATAGGTATAATCTTGGACGTGCCCCTGTTTCGGTTGCTATTGGAGACCTGGTCCTCAATAAAAGTTATCCACAGAGCTCCGCAATTGACAAGATCTCGGCAAAACTCAGTCCGAAGTGGAATGGTCCATGGCGAGTGGAGCGCTTCCTCACCCCTGTAACTGTACTGATTAGTGATGTTGGTGACCCTCAATCACCAGGCGGGCCCACGTATCTCAAATTAAATCCTGTGGCATCAAAGAGTCCTCATCCCTGGTCCAGGGATGAGTTTGTGTGTGAGTCCGTGCTGTAAAAGTGTAAGTGTTAGTATGTAAGTTATTTATCATCTCCGGGAAAGCCCGCAGATTAAGCAACAGAGATAATTACCAGATTTTGTAAACTTAAGATTGTAAGATGGAATCTCCTAGTTGAAGCAATGTTAACTCCAATAAATGGATGATACCCTCGCAGGAGACATTATGATCTGGTATAATCCCTGTGTTATAGCAAAGTAAAATTACTAGAGAAATCTTTACTACAGGTTATATAATGACTGTTCTTTTTTTAATTGTGACATTGAATGCTAGGTTAGATTTTTGCTTGCGATTGTAATGCTTTATATTTATATCAGGTTGTGTACGGCTAGTGGGGAGATAAAATTCTGGTGGTGTTCGTTGGGTACTCGCTTTGTGTTTATTTGTTCAGTGGGATCCTTCATCCCTCCTTCATTCCTGTCGTCGAGCCAAAGAACAGAAGAGCCCGAAATGCCTTCGGTTTGGTACAGCGCGGTTGCTGGGGTGGCGAGGACAGGCTGAAAGGCGTGGAGCTCTTGCCAGATTGACGGAGAGCGGTGTTGACCAGCTGCTGATACTGAGATCAAGGAAGACGTCTCTTGGATCGCTGTGTCAAAAGCTTGGACCACCCGAATTCCTGAGTACGGAAGAGGCTGCCTCGTGTAGGGGCGGAGAATTTGTACCGTGGTCGCATACTACACCGCCACCACTTAGTTCGCCTGGCTACTCACCCTGTTTTACTGCCCTGTCGGAGAACACATTCGAGGCCGAAGGCGAGCTTTTTCGACCAGTACGATCCACTCACACAACAAACCAACTCTATCTAACGTCCTGGAAGAACAACCTGTTGTTTCATCATCAAGATAGATGGGAGTGAATAAAGCGCGTGCGCGATCTGATAAACTTGGCTAGCTCTCAATTGTCGTGTACTCGTCACCCCCACCCCTGTTATCCAAGACCAAGACTTCATAGCGTTCTGCGCAGGCGCCGATGAGGTCTTCTAGTCGCCGATTGGACAATATGATATCGAATTATGGCTATTCATTCCAACCCCCTTTTTTTCCCCTCTGAATTCTAATGAATAAAGGCGAGTGTTTGACATGGAATAAATCACTCTTTGATGCCACTAGCCGTTAGAGGAACTAATACTCCCAACAATGTAAGTTGACATAATGATGACGAGCTAGTTAGAGGTATTGCATCGTTAAATGGTAGACTGCAGGTTATAAATTGATTCTCCAGTATGTGAACAGTTTAGCAGTACTAAATGTAGTACTTTGGATAATTGTTGTACTTTAATGTTTTGATTAGAAATTTAGGACAATTTACTTTCAATATGTTTATATATCTAATTTCGCAGGTTTACCAAAATAGCCTTTGGAGAACTAAAGTTAGTTGCTTAGATATTTGTCATGTTATAATGTTATGATTAGAAATTTAGGACAATTTACTTTCAATATGTTTATATATCTAATTCCGCAGGTTAAACAAAGTAGGTTTTGGGAAACTAAGTTTAGTAATTTAAATATTTGTTATGCTACATTGTTTTGATTAGAAATTTATTTCAAGTAACTTTCAATATGTTTATATATTAAATTCTGTGGGTTAACAAACGTAGGGTATGCTAGTTTAGGAGAACTAAGTATAGTACTTTAAGTAGTTGTCATGATATATTGTTTTGACTAGTTAATCAGGAGTATCTATGTTTTGATGACCAGAGCGAGTAAGAATGCGCCAAGCTTAAATTCTAAATATTATGTCATATATATATATATATATTTTTTTATATTTTACATCTTGTTATATTGTTAAATAAAACTGGCCAAGGCTTAGTATCTTGTTATCTCCTGTTTTGTTTTTGCGAGGTCCCTGCCTTATATACAAGTTGTTTAAATAATAAAATAGGGAATATTTACTTAACTTGAGTGGTGATCAATAAGGATCCCTGTGATTTAACTAAATAAATGCCTAAACCATTTAAGCATGGTTGAGTGAGTCAGAATTTACATTGAGGTTAAGTAAAATAATATTTATAAAAAAATTCATAGTTCAGCCGACCGGGATATGAACGCCAATCTCAGTAAAGTAAGTTCTGTTGCGATAGTAATGCCTTAAACTATTCGAGCATTGAGGTAATTTCATTTATTTTCTGAGATCAATTAAATCTTTTGTGGCCTTACACAAAAATTCAATTCTATTTTAACAGGGTCACTACCATAATGTTTCGAAATAATTAAGGAACGAGTGATTTTTAAACTTTGAAAATGCCATTCTCTTAAGAATTTCGATAGTGTGGGGATATTTCCACTCAAGTAGTGGGCAGGGCAATCTTAAGTGCGAAAGTGAATTATTGAAATGAAACAAACTTTTCTATGTGGACTTCCTACAAACTTTCTTAATTGAAAAATGATTTCGGTATGAATGTATAGTTATGTGTATATGTATATTTATTTATGTATAAATATATTTCTAAACTAATTTAAGAGAGTACACATGACGTTTGGTTTTGTTTGAATCCTTAAGAAAGTCAAAATGAAATTCTCAATGCTCTTTACGTAATGGTAAAACTTTATAGTATAGGCTTACTCTCTCTAAGATGTTTGATGAAACATTTCCTTAATAACTCTGCTCTTTTATGCTCGTTTATTCATAAATAGAAATGTATGTAGATGGGGATTTATTAAATAGTTGCTTCTTAGTGAGATGTTTCACTTCAGCAGCAGGAATAAAACAAATACAATATCAAAACATACAGATACATAAAAATACTTTCCTTTGTCATATATATATATAAAATATGTGTTTTGCTACTCATTAATATCAACTCGACTAATACGACATTAAAAATAACCTAGTAAAAATAAAAGAACATACACCCTTATTTGTACATAGTAACGAAATATATATCATTATTTTATATTTTGTTTACCAAACTATTATTAAGTAGTTTTTCTATCTTGACGCTAAATGAGAGGCTAAGATATCTGATTGAACAAAAAATAAGAAAATATATTGAAAGAAATATATTTTCACTCAAATAGTACTGCCCAATCCTCACTAAATTATATGAAACAAGCTTACAACATGAACAGAAGTTTCTTTTATTTTTTGAACAGAAATATATAAAGAAAAGTTAAGCAAACGTAATTTAAAAAAATAAATGACCACGGATAAAAATTAAATAAAGACCTTTGGAAAACCAAATTATTAATTAAAAACTGAGAGCAAATACAATGTTTCTTTAGAAGTTGGTTTGTAAGATTAAGCTACTACGATGTTGGAGGTGAATTTCAATAGGATTTATTTTGATAATCGATATTTATTTTATTATTTAGCACCGCGTCTTACTAACCTTTCGGTTTATACGCTCTGATAATAGATTGACTAGAATATATTTGTGTCAATTCTTATTGATATGTCTCCTGTAGAGAGCTATCCCATATATTATTATTATTAGCACCGCGTCTTACTACCCGTTTGGGTTATACTCACGCTAATGTGTAATAAGTAGGGTGATTGTGAGATGAAATGGAGGACCTACAGTTTCACGTGGGATCCGAACCACTGTGGAGTCTTGGCATTCCCCACCTTCATAAGTTGTGATTAATACACGTCTTGTTAGAGGTGAAGGAAGGGTTTGGAAATCATATAAATCGGTGCCGGGACCGAGGATTGAACCCCGGATCCCAGAATTAAAGTCCGACACTTTACCCTTAGACCACCAGGTCACATACCCCCCCTAATATTTGTCAACTCTAAGCAGTATCAGTGTAACCTTGTGCGGATTACATTATAGCCCTATCTTTGAGGATATACCATAGTGGAATAATCCAAGGTAAGCTTGTTATCTTAAAGGGAACTAATAGTACATTAAGACCAAAGGACCACTGCACAGAGCAAACTCATTTTACGTTTCACCAAAGCTTAGTATTTAGGAGCATGACACGAATGAGATACAGAATTAACTTTATTTTAAGTAAACATTCAACCACGTTCCAGGTTTGTGATAAAATGGAACACAAATAATATCACACTCTACATTATTTTGATAGTAACTTCAGGAAATCCTGTATAAGATCGTTTAAACAGCATAAGTAATTCTAAGGAATTTAGTCATAATATACAGAATGTTCGGGAATTCATAGCCCTAGCTGCACATACAGCTTGTTTGAACCAAAAGTAACACAAACGAAACTTTGAACAAAATTTAATGGGACTATCATAGTTTTCCGGATGTAAGAGTATAGGGATTTTATACTATTCTTTGTCCAAACAAATTACATGTGTGGTTTGGGCTATGAATTTCCAAACATTCTGTATATTTGGGGATAGTTGCATCCATTCTCTTCTAGTCAATATTATGTATGCCTTATTGCTCTTTTTTACTTTATAATGTATAAAAAGTGTTTAATATTATGTCGTAACATTTATTCGCTACTAGATCTGAGCTAGTTTTAAATCATAAGGCTGCTCGTACCACATTTTAATTACTATTCAAATTTAATTTGTTATGTGAAAAACCTATGCTCTATGAAATAAACTGTTCATTGTTATAAAAAAAATTAGATTCTTAGGAAACTTCTAAAATAATTTGATTGGATGACATGTGGAAAGCCACGCTGAATGCAACCAGCTGGAAATCAAAATTTTATTTTCTTATCAACCACAAACCAGATATACCCCATATACTGATGGTTATAAACAAAACTATATCTAATTTCTTGTATTCATATGTCCAGCCATTTTATACTCAGCTGATAGATATTAACAATACTTATTAATGACTTTGAACCAAAGTTTCCAATAAAAATCTTGTGCTAGTTGTCAGCTACCGCTGTATGGATTCAGTAAACAAGCACACGTAAATGCGGGTACATATCCTAGGATATTGAGAAGTGGGGGAGAGAGAAATAAAATGACAATAAACAATCACACAAACTTTCTCAAATAATGTTTTAAGTTAAGAAAAACAAATTAAAATTAATTGTTTATAAATTACTTTTAAATGATTTATATTTGTAAGATTAAAATATATCATTTATCTTGTAAAACTATTACAGATAACCATTTTAAATACAATATTAAAGGTCATTTATAAAATATTTCAAATTTTCTAAAAATGTTCATGAGATATTTACGGTACCGTTATTATGTTTATATATATATATATATGTATGTATATATATATGTATGTATATATATGTATATATATGTATATGTATATGTATATATATATAAATATATATATTTAAATATCAACAAACAGTATTTATTATCATATACAATATTCTCCAAAAACTAATTTTGAACAAAATCATTAGAGCTATGTTTCAAAAATTTCATTTGTTCTCAAAATAAATCATCATAAAACTACTATTAAATGATTTGTTTAAGAAAAACCG
>JBCFYV010004111.1:0-24397 GCA_039000515.1 Timema cristinae | reverse complement strand
ACGAAACTTTTCAAGTTCGGAGACGTGCTTGACCCGATCGAGTTCCTCACGCTCGATTCGGTCCAACTCGACGCATAAAGCGTTTTCCTCCTCCGGCGACTCCTCCTCGGGCCAAGCTGTAGAACTACGTTCACCGGACTGACTCGATTCCTGGAGAATTTGCGGCTCGTCCTCGGGGAAAGCTGTAGAACCACGTTCGATGGACCGACTCGATTCCTGGAGAATTAGCGGGTCGTCTCCTTCCTTAAGATTGTAGACCGGACAAGCGGTAGAACAGCGTTCGACAGACTGACTCGATTCCCACATTCCGGGATTATGGCATCCGAGCCAGTGCACGGAAGAATCACAGCACTCGCTGTAACCTTTGTCGGCCCGCGCGATATGGTATTCTAAACCGCCGTTCGAAATCTTAATATCGCTCATGTCCTCCAGACGGTAACCCAACTGCCTAAACATGTTGAATGAGATACATCTCCCCGCCTCGCGTCCGCTTTATACGCTCGGGATGGAGTAGGGGGGAACGCGCCCTCCCTCCAATCCCATACTGTACATTCCACTTCATGTTACATTATATATTCAAAATTCGTATCAGAATTAAAAAAGAGGAGATCCAGGTTCGAATCTTGACCAGGTGAACTGAGGGTCGGTTTTCCACTCTCCAAATGTAGGTTCCCGTAGTGGAGATCGAGGTTCGAATCTTGGCAGGGTGAACTGAGGATCGGTTTTCCACTCTCCCTCCAAGCAATTGTAGGTTCCTAATCCATTAGCGTAGGGGGGAGATCGAGGTTCGAATCTTGGCAGGGTGAAATGCGGGTTGGTTTTCCACTCTCCCTCCAAGCAAATGTAGGTTCCCGTAGGGGGGAGATCGAGGTTCGAATCCCGGTCGTGTGAACTGAGGCGTTCCACTCTCCAAATGCAGGCTCGATGATGTGTTTGTTTTTCACCCTCCCTCCAAGCAAATGAGGGTTTACTTACATATCTGATGATGATGTGTTTGTTTTTTCAATCCTCTCTCCAAGCAAATGCAGGTCCACCTTCCAGGAAGAACGATTTAACTCACGCTACATTCGGATACCGAGGTTCGAATCTTGGCAGGGTGAACTGAGGGTCGGTTTTCCACTCTCCAAATGCGAGTTCGATGATGTGATTTTTTTTTCCATCCTCCCTCCAAGCAAATGAGGGTCCACTTTCAGGATGATTTTACATGCTCTCAACATATCGGAAGATGATGCGTTTTTTCCATCCTCCCTCCAAGAAACTGAGGGTTCCCACGGCAAATATCGGAAGATGAAGTGTTTGTTTTTCCCTGCGAATAACGCTAGATGTATTTTCATGTACAAATGACGGTACATAGCATTCCCTGGACCACCTTAAATCATAAAGTGCATCCCCAGCAGTGTTATGGGTACACTCTCCTCATACGTAAATGAGGGATTGGAAAACTTTTTTACCGAGCGAAAGTTTTTTTCTCTCTCATCGTTAAATTATCCAGAGCTGTAAATACGTTTGAGTCAGATTCGAACACTGTTATCGTTAGTCTAGTTTACTGTGAGAGTAGCCTCCTTAAACCATGATGATGTAATAAAATTTAAAAAAATTGGGATTGGAAAACATTTTTTTACCGAGCGAAAGTTTTTTCTCTCATTGTTGAATTATCCAGAGCTGTAAATACGTTTGAGTCAGATTCGAACCCCGTTACTGTTAGTCTAGTTTACTGTGAGAGTAGCCTCCTTAACCATGTGGTCAGCAATCCCAATTCCTGCTCTCGTACGCAGCTGAAGTTGGCGTGTAGGGAACGGGAGAGGTGGGCTCTTCCCACGACCAAAGGAAGTTAAACGCACACCCGGTAGGAAACGAGGGATGAGGAATGAGGTCCAGAACACGAGGGTCAAGCCTCAACTCATAAAGTCTGACGCCGGTCTGATTTCCGTGCGAACCGACCAGTAGCTTGTCAACATGAATATATTTTTGAAAGATCAACAAAGCTTGTGTATCCAGACAACTGATCTACTATATCTGACAACTGATCTACTATACCAGACAACTGATGATCTACTATACCAGATACTGATGATCTACTATACCAGATACCTGATCTAATATACGAGACAACTGATCTACTATACCAGATACTGTTGATCTACTATACCAGACACCTGATCTACTATACCAGGCAACTGATGATCTGCTATACCAAACAACTGATTATCTACTATACCAGACAGCTGATGATCTGCTATACCAGACATCTGATCTACTATATCTGACAACTGATCTACTATACCAGATATTGATGATCTGCTATACCAGACATCTGATATACTATACCAGACAACTGATCTACTATACCAGACACCTGCTCTACTATACCAGGCAACTGATGATCTGCTATACCAAACAACTGATTATCTACTATACCAGACAGCTGATGATCTGCTATACCAGACATCTGATATACTATACCAGACAACTGATCTACTATACCAGACACCTGATCTTCTATACCAGATACTGATGATCTACTACACCAGTCACCTTATCTACTATACTAGATACTGATAAGCTATTATACCAGGCAACTGATCTACTATACCAGACACCTGATCTACTATACCAGATACTGTTGATCTACTATACCAGACACCTGATCTACTATACCAGGCAACTGATGATCTGCTATACCAAACAACTGATTATCTACTATACCAGACAGCTGATGATCTGCTATACCAGACATCTGATCTACTATATCTGACAACTGATCTACTATACCAGATATTGATGATCTGCTATACCAGACATCTGATATACTATACCAGACAACTGATCTACTATACCAGACACCTGATCTTCTATACCAGATACTGATGATCTACTACACCAGTCACCTTATCTACTATACTAGATACTGATAATCTATTATACCAGGCAACTGATCTACTATACCAGATACTGATGATCTACTATACCAGATACTGATGATCTACTATACCAGACACCTGATCTACTATAACAGATATTGATGATCTACTATACCAGACACCTGATCTACCACACCAGACGCCTGATCTACTATACTAGACAACTGATGATCTACTATACCAGGTACTGATGATCTACTATACCAGACACCTGATCTACTATAACAGATATTGATGATCTACTATACTAGACAACTGATGATCTACTATACCAGACACCTGATCTACTATACCAGATACTGATGATCTACTATACCAGACACATGATGATCTACTATACCAAACAACTGATCTACTTTCTAATCCCGACTGTTATTGCACCAGACTGATCTCTGAGAGGTCCAGGTTGTAACCCTGCCTGTAACTGGTTACCTCGTATTGTACCAGACTGGTCTCTGAGAGGCCCCGGTTCTAATCCCGACTGTTATTGCACCAGACTGATCTCTGAGAGGTCCAGGTTGTAACCCTGCCTGTAACTGGTTACCTCGTATTGTACCAGACTGGTCTCTGAGAGGCCCCGGTTCTAATCCCGACTGTTATTGCACCAGACTGATCTCTGAGAGGTCCAGGTTGTAACCCTGACTGCAGCTGGTTATTGTACCAGTCTGTACTCTGAGAGGCCCAGGTTCTAAACCGACTGTAACTGGCTACCTCGTATTATTGTAACAAACTGTACTCTGAGAGGTCCGGGGTTGTAACCCTGACTGTAACTGTCTACCTCGTATTAATGTACCAGACTGTCCTCTGAGAGGTCCAGGTTATAAACCCGACTGTAACTGGCTACCTCGTATTATTGTAACAAACTGTACTCTGAGAGGTCCGGGGTTGTAATCCTGACTGTAACTGTCTACCTCGTATTATTGTACCAGACTGTCCACTGAGAGGTCCAGGTTCTAAACCCGACTGTAACTGGCTACCTCGTATTATTGTAGCAAACTGTACTCTAAGAGGTCCGAGGTTGTAACCCTGCCTGTAACTGGCTACCTCGTTTTATTGTAGCAAACTGTACTCTAAGAGGTCCGAGGTTGTAACCCAGACTGTAACTGGTTACCTCGTATTATTGTAGCAAGCTGTACTCTAAGAGGTCTGAGGTTGTAACCCTGACTGTAACTGGTTATTGTACCAGACTGGTCTCTGAGAGGCCCAGGTTCTAATCCTGACTGTTATTGTACCAGACTGGTCTCTGAGAGGTCCAGGTTGTAACCCTGACTGTAGCCGGTTATTGTACCAGTCTGTACTCTGAGAGGCCCAGGTTCTAAACCCGACTGTAACTGGCTACCTCGTTTTATTGTAGCAAACTGTACTCTAAGAGGTCCGAGGTTTTAACCCAGACTGTAACTAGTTACCTCGTATTATTGTAGCAAGCTGTACTCTAAGAGGTCTGAGGTTGTAACCCTGACTGTAACTGGTTATTGTACCAGACTGGTCTCTGAGAGGCCCAGGTTCTAATCCTGACTGTTATTGTACCAGACTGGTCTCTGAGAGGTCCAGGTTGTAACCCTGACTGCAGCTGGTTATTGTACCAGTCTGTACTCTGAGAGGCCCAGGTTCTAATCCTGACTGTCACCTTATGTTATTGTACTAGACTGTTCTCTGAGAGGCCCGAGTTGTAATCCTGGAGAGGGCAGGTAAAAAAACAATACACGTACACACACTCACATACGCACACAGAAAACTCTATTTAATGAATATAATGATAAACATTTTTTAAACAGATACACACTAAATTAGTATATTTTTTTCTTCAGTCAAGTTACAGAACATGAATATTTTTTTCTCAAGTCTTTTTTAAAAGCACTAACATTTTTTTCTAATGATAAAGGTATAGTGACATTAATTATTCACTTTTGTATTAATCAAAACATACATACACAGAAAACTCTATTTAATGAATATAATGATAAACATTTTTTAAACAGATACGCACTAGTATATTTTTTTCTTCAGTCAAGTTACAGAACATGAATATTTTTCTCAAGTCTTTTTTAAAGCACTAACATTTGTTTTTTAGTGATATTAATCAAAACATACGCCCGCTTTTTTCTCAAGTCTTTTTTTCTAGTGACATTAATCAAAACATACGCACACTGAAAACTCTATTTAAACAGATACATACTAAATTAGCATATTTTTTTCTCAAGTCTTTTTTAAAAGCACTAACATTTTTTTTCAAAACTCTTTTTAAACAGATATGCACTAAATTAGTTTATTTTTTCAGTCAAGTTATAGAACATGAATATTTTTCTCAAGTCTTTTTTAAAAAAAGAACACTAACATTGACATGAAGGTTAGTAGATGCCTGTTCACTTGTACTGGATAAAGTTATAGATCATCCACTGACATACGCACTTGCACTATAGACATGATGGTCCAGCTTCAATCGAGGTCTCTTGGAAGGAAGTAGTTGGCTGCTCGCTTATAGAGTAATGGCCCCAAGGTAGAGTTCTGACTGATCCAGGTAACACGTGTCGTTTGTCGTCGATAGAGCATAGTGCAACCCGATTAAATTTTTGTGTGTAAAGTTTGAATCCTACAGCTCTTATTGAACGAGCTTCTCTCATGACTACCGTTTCATTAGTCAAACAATTACGATAGTCCTCTAAAGAGAGCGTTCTTAACGCGCTACTCTTGACACCTTTAGCCTTGAACGTCTCACCATCTCCTTGCACCGCAAATGAATAGAGTTTAGGGCGTAAACCTATGAACTCGGTGATGATCTGACCTCGAGTCTCGTCTTTTAGTTTACCGAGCACTCCTTTATTTACTGCAGGCATGCCGTAAACATTGTCTTGTCCGTAAGTGGAGGTGTCCAGGTAGTCATTAGCTAACGGGATAAGTCGCTGGTACGCATCCTCAACAGTCATGTAGTAGAGAAGCGAGTCTGTATCAGTGTATTGAAGTTTTAACGTACCTGGAGGGAAGGCAGGAACCATGACCTGGTAATGTAGACCGTACATGACTACTTTCGAGATTTCCAAAATGGCGAATCCCACATAAATCGGCATATCAAAGTAAATCTCCTGCGGTTCCATCTCAATGATGACCAGGTTTTCTGATACGATCATACGGTTTTTAAAGTTTGGACTGGCTATGAGGTTACCCGCTCCAAATTTCCCTTCCCACCTGGTAGTTATTTTTACCATACGGTAGGCCCTCTTGTTAGATATAAGGCGGCCGAATGCGGCATTGTTCATCAATTTGAAAAACATGTTTTCAAACTGATTGCTTGCTTTACTCCTCATTTCCGCGTTCAGCTTGATATACAGGGCCATCCATGGAGATTGTTTGAAACTGAGAACACGGTGAACTCTCGTCAGTTTCAACCCATTCACTAAACATAACTTTAGATGACGATAGTGAATGACGTACCTAGTCTTATCAGTTAAAGTCGTTAACAATTTCTCGTGTTTCCCTACGGGCGGAATCCCTTTCTCAGGACAGAACGGCAAGTCAGAATGAGCGTCGTGTACATCTTGCGGATATTCAAGGTCTACCGCAAGATATAGCCCGTATCCGCATCGTCCTCCACGTTTAGCACGTCCAAACGTTCAATTTCATCATCTTCAAGCCATCTGAACTCTCCATAGGGTAATGAGCTCAACATGCTAAATGAATAGAGCCCATTCACGTCTAGATAAACGAGGTAAGACTCTGGTTTGGAACGGTCAAATGAACTCATATAACGATTATTAGCTACAGAATGACGATTAGCTACGAAACATATCCCTCCTCGAATAGCTCCCTCAATGAATTGATGTATATCTACGTCATCTATTTATTCGAGCCGTACCTGGGTTATTCTCAATAGAGCTTGGTACGCGAGACTGGGGGCTGTAAGAGACCATCCGGGATCGAGCCTATACGTTTTCATACAAAGATCAGGACAGTTCTCAAAGACGTCGGCCAGTGGTGTTACGTCGGTATGAAGGTAGAGGTTCGAGTAATCCCAAAGATTCTTACATTCGAATAGCCGCCAAACCTCACAGGCGTGATCATAGTCTTCCTGAGAGATATGACTATCCGTGAGCGCGATATAAAATTTATCTTTGCTCGGTAACTGAGTCTCGTTCAGCCGCTCAAATGAATCTATATAGTCATAGGGGAACACCCCTTTACGAGCGACTAGTTTGAAACGTTCATCATCAGGATGACACTTACGAGTGATTTTAAGCTGCTCAGGTTCGAGGTAAGATACGCATTTCTCTAGGGGGTACATAGAAAGCTGAAACTATCTATAATTTTAATTGCGATCCCTCGAAACCCGTGCCGAATATACTTCATGATTACTTTGAATCTTCCCATAGTCTCTCCAATAACCTTAACTTTCCCTGGATTGACAAGAACGCTCTCCCCCGTGAACGGATCAGTTTCTCTACGTTCAACAAGTGATTCGAGAAGGAAAAAATTATCGTAGCAACGCGCGTTATGGATAACCACGCTCAGATGACTAGGGTTCTTGTAATTAATATTACACCCTGCGTGGCTGCTACCACGATAAAGTCCTGTCAAGTGACAATGATCCATAACGCGGATATCATCATTCGCGTAGGGTTTTTCACAAATATGACAATGAGTGGCCGTATTGTGAGCATCTCTTTGAGCAGGTGTTAGCGGCGTCATTGGAACTACAGTACTATAATAATCTAGTACGCGCTTTGCTGTATCTACGAGAGCTTCAACAAATTGATCTGTGCAATCTTTTCCCGTGAAGTGTCAGTACTCCGAGAGATTATCATCAAAAATGCATTTAGTGTACATGCCTACAGAATACGCTACATGACTCTGCACATTCTCAGTATAAGAAAATTTCGTGTCAGGATCACACGTTTCTATAGGCACGAGTAAACTCTCCAAGTCAGCGTACACGATAAATCCTGTTTTCTCCTGTTGTTTATACTGTGAGAACGCCAGGAATTTATTTTCCCCTTGAGGAATGTACTCCTTACCGCTCCAAAATTTTTACACGTTTCTTTATGTTTTACAAGTTTATTTTCAGTCAGAAAAGGGCTCAAACAACGGTCACAAAAATACCTATGTCTTGTGTCAGACAAGGGCGCTAGTTGAGGGTTTATTAACCGTGACAGATTTTTGATTGCGCTGAAATGATAATTTTCCGTCCCATGTACTTTTATCATGAATAAATGAACATGTCTAGCACACTCTTTAGCACTGACATGCACGGGAACGATCACTAAATTTTTAGAGTTGTCTACAGTGTCCACATAAGAATCACTACCTTCGTGTTTTGCAGTGTACACATTAACAGATATATCGTTAAGCCTTTCGAAGCGTTCAATATATCTCATTTCGAACGGAAGCGGGATCCCATCTAGATTCAACACGTCACGAAAATTAGGATAAGACGATAAACGCTGAGCTTACCCTGTCGGCTCAAAGAGGCACGCCAATACGGATACGGGGAAGCAAAGTCCTTCTTCAGCTTGAACATTTATCAACGCTCTACGTCCGGCTATAGTTTCAGGGATTTGAACGTGGGCGCCGATCGAGAAAGCCGAGTTTTTTGAGAAATTTACTCTCATTTCCAACGTGCCGTTGTATATCCACCCCGAGTCTTTAGAAACGAAGCCCTCAATCTGAGCAAGGAGTGGGAAGACCACGTTATTCTCGTATATCTCCTCCAAGTTTATCGGGTTAAATATTGTATAGAGAAGAATTGAAATAACCCTTTTCAATTCTACCATCAGTAGGATGCTTAAACTCGCAAATGAGGCTACAATTTACCTTTATCGGACCGTTCGCGTTTGATTCTTTTTCCACAGTCTTTACATAAATATCTCCGCACGCAACGAGAAACTGTACGGGATCCTTATAGGCTAGTTCGTTACTGATTGAGTATGTCTTTATACGTCGAGCGTATGCTTGTTCAATAAGTTTAATAGAAAGTCCTAGTGGCTCCAGGTAAAGCCTAAACTGAGTAAATCCTGTACCTAAGTTTCGTGATAAGGTCAAAAGTCTTTGGATCTGTGTGTCTATATTGTCATGGTCCGATATCAGTACGCTCGAGGTCTTAATCTGGCCAGGTATATGTTCAATGTAAGCATTATACAACTTCCCTTCACGAAGTGCAACGTCATGTTTCAAGTATCTAATTAAAAGTTGTTCATTAGCGTCTAGATCCGCGAGAGTATACACCCTATTCCCATTAGTTTGCCGAGATACAATGATAGGAGGTGACAATCGCACTCGTTTTGCCGGTGGTTCTGTCATGTTTGGGTGCACTATGCTCTAAACAGGCCCTACTCTCTCCTCAGTATTATCTTCTTCATTTCTGGTCAGCTTGCTCTATAATCTCTTCGAGCGGTTCTGAGACAGCTATAAAAAACAAACAGGGACATCTAGTTAGCTGTTCATGAAGCTTTGTTGATCTTTCAAAATATATTCATTGACACGATCACAAGCGTTGCCGATCTTTCACGTTGACAACCTACAATTGACGCGATCTTTCAAAAATATATTCATTGACATGATCACAAGCTTTGTTGATCTTTCAAAAATATATTCATGTTGATAACCTACAATTGACACGATGGCAAGCTTTGTTGATCTTTCAAAAATATATTCATTGACATGATCACAAGCTTGTTGATCTTTCAAAAATATATTCATGTTGATAACCTACAATTGACACGATGGCAAGCTTTGTTGATCTTTCAAAATATATTCGTGTTGACAACCTACAATTGTCTATTCAACTATACATCGATCACAAGCTTGTTCGAATGCTTCAAAAAACATCACGATGACAACTTCTATTGACGCTGATCATGCAAGCTTTGTTGATCTTTCAAAATATATATTACACGTTGACAACTTCCAAACTATCACGATGACAACTACATTGTCTGATCTTTCAAAAATATATTCATTGATATGATCACAAGCTTTGTTGATCTTTCAAAAATATATTCATGTTGATAACCTACAATTGACACGATGGTCAAGCTTTGTTGATCTTTCAAAAATATATTCATGTTGACACTACAATGACATGATCACAAGCTTTGTTGATCTTTCAAAAATATATTCATGTTGATAACCTACAATTGACACGATGGCAAGCTTTGTTGATCTTTCAAAAATATTTCATAATTCATGCAGTTGTTGCTAAACATACAATTGAACCTAATTACCAGCAAGCTTGTTGAACTTTCAAAAATATATCATGTTAAACCTACAATTGACACGATGACAAGCTTTGTTGATCTTTCAAAAATATATTCGTTATAACTACAATTGACACGATCAAGCTTTGTTGATCTTCTTCATAAACCACAATTCACGATGAATTGTATTCAAAACTATATCATTGACATGATCACAAGCTTTGTTGATCTTTCAAAAATATATTCATGTTGATAACCTACAATTGACACGATGGAAGCTTTGTTGATCTTTCAAAAAATATATTCATTTGACATGATCACAAGCTTTGTTGATCTTTCAAAAATATATATCTGTGTGATAACCTACAATTGACACGATGGCAAGCTTTGTTGATCTTTCAAAAATATATTCATGTTGACAACCTACAATTGACATGATCACAAGCTTTGTTGATCTTTCAAAAATATATTCATGTTGATAACCTACAATTGACACGATGCAAAGCTTTGTTGATCTTTCAAAAATATATTCAGTGTCTAACCTATCAATTGACACGATGACAAGCTTTGTTGATCTTTCAAAAATATATTCTGTTGATAACTACAATTGACGATCACAAGCTTTGTTGATCTTTCAAAATATATTCAGTTGACTAACCTACAATTGACACGATGCAAGCTTTGTTGATCTTTCAAAAATATATTCTTTGACATAATTGCATATCACAAGCTTTGTTGATCTTTCAAAAATATATTCATGTTGATAACCTACAATTGACACGATGGCAAGCTTTGTTGATCTTTCAAAAATATATTCATGTTGACAACCTACAATGCTGTCGACTTTTATCTTTCAAAATATATTCTGTTGATAACCTACAATTGACACGATGGCAAGCTTTGTTGATCTTTCAAAAATATATTCATGTTGAAACCTACAATTGACACTGATGACAAGCTTTGTTGATCTTTCAAAAATATATTCTTGATAACCTACAATTGACAATCATCAAGCTTTGTTGATCTTTCAAAAATATATTCTGTTCGATAACCTACAATTGACACGAAGTACAAGCTTTGTTGATCTTTCAAAAATATATTCATGTTGATAACCTACATTGACATGATCACAAGCTTTGTTGATCTTTCAAAAAATATTCATGTGATAACCTACAATTGACACGATGGCAAGCTTTGTTGATCTTTCAAAAATATATTCTTTGACAACTTGATCACAAATGATCATAAGTTTTGTTGATTTTTCAAAAATATATTCACGTTGACAACCTACAATTGACACGATCGCAAGCTTTGTTGATCTTTCAAAAATATATTCAACAATTGACACGATCACAAGCTTTGTCGATCTTTCAAAAATATATTCACGTTGACAACCTACAATTGACGCGATCGCAAGCTTTGTTGATCTTTCAAAAATATATTCACGTTGACAACCTACAATTGACACGATGACAAGCTTTGTTGATCTTTCAAAAATATATTCTTTGATATGATCACAAGCTCTGTTGATCTTTCAAAAATATATTCATGTTGATAACCTACAATTGACACGATGGTAAGCTTTGTTGATCTTTCAAAAATATATTCATGTTGACAACCTACAATTGACATGATCACAAGCTTTGTTGATCTTTCAAAAAATATATTCGTGTTGATAACCTACAATTGACACGATGGCAAGCTTTGTTGATCTTTCAAAAATATATTCATGTTGGCAACATACAATTTACATGATCACAAGCGTTGTTGATCTTTCAAAAATATATCATGTTGATAACCTACAATTGACACGATGGCAAGCTTTGCTGATCTTTCAAAAATATATTCGTGTTCATAACCTACAATTGACACGATGACAAGCTTTGTTGATCTTTCAAAAATATATTCGTGTTGATAACCTACAATTGACATATCACAAGCTTTGTTGATCTTTCAAAAATATATTCATGTTGATAACCTACAATTGACACGATGGTAAGCTTTGTTGATCTTTCAAAAATATATTTCTTTGACATGATCACAAGCTTTGTTGATCTTTCAAAAAATATATTCGTGTTGATAACCTACAATTGACACGATGGCAAGCTTTGTTGATCTTTCAAAAATATATTCATGTTGGCAACCTACAATTGACATGATCACAAGCTTTGTTGATCTTTCAAAAAATATATTCTGAATGTTTGACTATAACGCACTACAATTGACACGATGACAAGCTTTGTTGATCTTTCAAAAATATATTCATGTTGCAAACCTACAATTGACACGATCACAAGCTTTGTTGATCTTTCAAAAATATATTCATGTTGATAACCTACAATTGACACGATGACAAGCTTTGTTGACTCAAAATTCTTTACAAAAATTTGATCTAATATATGTGCATAACACCTACAATTGACAGATGACAAGCTTTGTTGATCTTTCAAAAATATATTCGTGTTGATCAACCTACAATTGACACGATCATAAGCTTTGTTGATCTTTCAAAAATATATTCACGTGACAACCTACAATTGACATAATGACAAGCTTTGTTGATCTTTCAAAAATTATATTACATTTGACATGATCACAAGCTTTGTTGATCTTTCAAAAATATATTCATGTTGATAACCTACAATTGACACGATAGGCAAGCTTTGTTGATCTTTCAAAAATATATTCATGTTGACAACCTACAATTGACACGATACAAGCTTTGTTGATCTTTCAAAAATATATTCTTATTGATAACCTACAATTGACACATGGCAAGCTTGTTGATCTTTCAAAAATATTCATGTTGAAACCTACAATTGACATGATCAAAGCTTGTTGATCTTTCAAAAATATATTCATGTTGATAACCTACAATTGACACGATGGCAAGCTTTGTTGTTCTTTCAAAAATATATTCGTGTTGATAACCTACAATTGACACAATGGCAAGCTTTGTTGATCTTTCAAAAATATATTCGTGTTGATAACCTACAATTGACACGATGGCAAGCTTTGTTGATCGTTCAAAAATATATTCATGTTGATAACCTACAATTGACACGATGGCAAGCTTTGTTGATCTTTCAAAAATATATTCATGTTGACAACCTACAATTGACACGATCACAAGCGTTGTTGATCTTTCAAAAATATATTCACGTTGACAACCTACAATTGACATGATCACAAGCTTTGTTGATCTTTCAAAAATATATCATGTTGATAACCTACAATTGTAACGATCGCAAGCTTTGTTGATCTTTCAAAAATATATTCATGTTGATGACTTATCAACAAGTTATACAATTGACACGATCATAAGCGTTGCTGATCTTTTAAAAATATATTCACGCTGACAACCTACAATTGACACGATCACAAGCTTTGTTGATCTTTCAAAAATATATTCATTGACACGTTCACAAGCTTCGTTGATCTTTCAAAAATATATTGCTCAAGTCTTTCTGCACATCCTAACTGAGATTAGAAAATTATTCAACGTACTAATTATGAGTTAAAGGGGGGTGAACCCACAGGGGGAGTTGAAAAAAACCCATACTCTGTACATCCTAACTGAGATTAGAAAATTATTCAATGTACTAATTACGAATTAAAGGAGGGTGAACCCACAGGGAGAGTTGAAAAAATCTATACTCTGTACATCCTAACTGAAAAAAAACATATTTCGATTGATTTGATTAATCCTAGAAATGGTTGTAATAAACGTACCTTCTAAGCTTATTAGCGCCGTCTTACTGTTTTTGGAAATGCCCTGGTACACTAGCAGTAAGTCAGCTTTGGAGAGCTCCTTCAGCTGGGCGTCGGTGAGTAGAGAAAAACGAGCCGGTAACCACACGTTATATTTGTTCTCCAACAAGGCGAGAACTCTGCGTCCGTATCTAGTCGTCACCCCTTTTATATTAGTGATATAATAACCATGACCTATCTCTAAATCTGTCAGCTTCCTTGACACTATCTCACTCGAGCCGATTGCTGACAAAAGCGCTGCTGAGTATTCACTAGACATTCTTGATGATGTTGTTTAGAATATAAAGATTTTAAAGATAATGGATTCTACTTAAAGGGGTAACTCAATATATAGAAGTAAACTACTCCCCTCTTCAGGAGGCGGCGCGAAAAAGGGGTTGGACTCACTTAGCCCCTCCCTCTTTAGTGTGTGAGAAGTTTCGAGTCATTTACTTAAAGTCCCCTCTTGTAAAATTCTCACAGACCATTTACTTTTAAAATTAATCTCTGTCAAGTTCAAAGTGAAACACAGATGTTAACTTCCTGAGACGTTCAAAAGCGAAACAGATGTTAACTTCCTGAGTTAAAGCTCTCTCACGGTTAGGGGAGCAGAGCCGACCGGCTAATTCACAGGAAAACGTTCTTCACTTGTCACCCCCCGAGGAGGGGGTGAGTAGCGAAAGAACAAGAGGGGACTGAGCTAGCAGGAAACCATTCTTCACTTGTCACCCTCTCCAAGGAGGGCCCAAGTAGGAAAAGAAGGGTCCCTTTTTGGAACTCGTTTTTAGAGAAGCCTGCGTCATAACACTAAGATTAAAGGTTAACCCTTTTTGTTTCATGGGAATCTTACCGTCCCTATGACAAGATTGTTTATCTCGACCAATCGAACAAGCCTTTCTTTAGCGCTCCGCCTCCTTCAGCAAGACATTTCTCCCCCACCTCTACGCACCCGCGAATCCACGCCGCGGGAGGGAAAGGGTGAGGGGAGGGGGGACTCCATGGAACACGCGAGACAACGGCGCGGGAGGGGAGGGAAAGGGTTGAGGGGTGGGGGATACACTCACACATATACACATTTCCCCTTCGTGCCCTCATACATGATATAGCTTACTACTCCCAATCCTGATTTTAAAATATTTTATATTATTTCCGGGTGGACAAAAATTTATATTTAATCAAATCTTATCCATTGGACATATTTTAGTAATAAAGGTGAATTTATTTGTTCCTTCAAAGCAATTATGACTATGTATAACTTTGTGGGACCATAGTTCAATTCCATGCTTTATTTAATGTTACCATAACGGCCACAATATAACTATTAGTAAAAAGTTTTGATAAATACTTTGATTGAGAAAAATTGTAGTTTATTAAGATTTGCGTTGATTATCATTTTCTAATAAATTTAATGTATAATGTTAACTGTGATAATTTTTGTCAAATTTGTTTTCTTACTAAATAAATTCTGGAAATCCAAACAATAAAACTGGCCATGTCGTAGGCGAGTATTAATATAATATCAGAGTGAAGAGGTTTAAATACTAATTGAAAAGCAGGGATAAACATATTTGGTTCACGAGCTTAAAAACACTTTACATGATACATCTACTTTTTTAAGGTTTAAATGTAGATATCTTTAAGTAAAAGAATATTGTAGCTCTGTACTGTTTTTAAGAATGTCTGGCTAGAGTCACCTGAAACGTCATAACCAATTGCGGTTCATTTATTTCTATTCATCAGGATGTCTCTAAGGGAGGATCTCGCATACATTCAGTTAGAGTTTGATTTTCCGTTGAAGATACAGCCGGATTTATTTATAACAGTAACTTAGGATCTCTGGAACCACTTAACCGATTACTTTTGTACTCAAACAATATCTATGCAGGTTTTAGCATAATTTTTGTATAATCAGGTGTTTCGGTGTAAGTCCCAGCGAAGGGCCAGCTGATTCTTTGTATACATTTGTGGAACCACAAAATTACTGTGGGGTATTTTTTATTATTCTGTATAGTATTTATACAGGCATATTTTAGTACAATAATTATAATAGGATGTTTTGGTGTGAGTCCTGGTAAAGCACCAGCCGGATATGTGTGTATATCTCTGGAACAGATAACTGATTCCATAGTTAATTATATTCTGTAGGATATCAACCAGGCAAATTGTAGCATGATAGACTTAATTATTGGGGTTTGAGTCCCTGTTAAAGTTTTGAATGGATGTTGTATATATTATATCTAGGATATTTATAACCACATAGGGTAAAGTTGCCAATATCGCACTGGGTCCTAGATCAAACCACTGTCTCTAAAAATGAACCAAATGCATTCGCACTCTACCTAGTGAATCGAGATTGAACTACGCAGCACTCCCATGATGCTTTAGTAGTTTGGAGACTTTCCGCGTTTCCGTGCTTTGTAAATGTTTAGAGAAAATACGATCATTTGATGTGATATTTTAATCATTTTCTTAAGGACTCAGGTATCGGGTGAGACGATAATATACTAACGGTTTTTATTAATATTGCTAGGCATACTTTTAAGAAGAATTTACTGCAGTTAAATATTTGTTTAGTCCAAGTATGTAGTTTGGGGAGGTAATAGTTAATAAAATTGCGTGGTTTCCGAAATCGCACATCTATTAGGTTTATTAAATACCACCGGTGCGATATATGCAACTTGAACCGGGATTTATTTTATTCTGTTATAGAATCTTCTTGTAATGGCTAAAAGGGAGTATAGAAAGTGGAGTGTGGAAAATATGTCTCGTGTTCTGATGGAATTTAAAGAAAGGAATATTAAGCTAAATGAATGTTGCAGGAAGTATGAGATAGTCAAAAAGATATTTTTTAGTCATTTTCATGGAAAAGTCGATCGGGGGTTAATCGTGGTAGCAGCAAGGTTGTGAATGGTAAACAAACAGCGTTACTTTCAGAAGCTGAAAACGAACTTGTAGATGTCATTTTAAAGTTTGAAGAGAGCGTGTTTGGTCTTACAATAACTGAAGTTAGGAAGCTAGCTTTTCAAGTATTTATTGCTAATCCTCATTTATCCAATCCTTTCAACAAAGAAAATAATATTGCAGGAAAAAATGTGTATTATAACCTTATGAAGTGGAATCCTAATCTCCGTTTAAGACAACCTGAAAATGTGTCTGTTGCTAGGGCTAGGGCTTTTAACAAAGAAAATGTATTTCAATTGTTTGATGTGTTGACAAAAATACTGTCGATGAAAATGAACTGAACGCCTTGAATATTTTTAATGTTGATGAATCCGGCTTCTCTACTGTATAAAAGAGATCGCTTAAGGTAGTAGCACAGAATGGAAAACATCAAGTGGGTGATGTTTCCAGTGGAGAGAGAGGGGTGAATACTACAATCGTCTATTGCACAAGTGCCAGTGGAAACTTCGTACCTCCGATTAGTATATTTAAGAGGCTAAGAATGCACCCATCTTTCAAATTTGGTGCACCACCAGGAAGTATTGTGGAAATTTCAGAGACGGGCCATATTAACACGGAGCGCTTCATAAAATGGATGAAGCATTTTATTGATTACGTCAAGCCTTCTGTAGTGGAGAAGGTTTGCTGGTTCTTGATGGACACACTACACACATTGAACCGTTCACGCTTAACTAACTTATGTTGACGTTAGTTAGATAAACCCATATTAGCTCGCCAACACTTAACAAATATCCACCCATCACTTAGTCGTTATGGCGGCTATCACTAAACTCTTACATGCGCTGATGGCGCCTAGTACTCTTAAGTTCCTGAGAGAACATTTAAATTAAAATATGAACAGAACAATTCCATAGAAGGAATCTAATGACATTATAATTCAATAAGAAAATGACAAACCTAACATCTAACATGGAGCAATATAAACAACATTTCTAGACAAATGCTTCCCAGTAAGGGAGTAAAGCTTAAGTCCTATATACTCAGAGAAAACATATAGTACTCAAAAAATATTGACATCACCAGATGTTCTACTTTTGTCCAACTCCTAAACTTAATACTCGACATAAACACTACGGGCAAAGTTCAAAATTAAAGCCCATCAATATTAGAAATAATTACAAGTGCGAAAGATATATCATTAAAAATTAAATCATATTTCATTTTGTTAAAGTTCGTTAATATTTGAAATAAATACAAGTCCAAAAGATATCTTATTGAAAAAGACAACATATTTCAGTTCATTAAAGTTCGTTAATATTTGACATAAATACAAGTGTAAAAGACGTTATATTGAACGATGTCATATTTCATCTTTGTTAAAGTTCAAAGCTTAAGTCCACTACATCAGTAATACGCGCAAAGTTTAAAGTTAAAGTTTTTTGAAGATTTGAAATAATTATTAAGAGCAGAAAGTGAATTATGAACAATAAAGATTATGCTGAAAAGGAATTTATCTTACATGGTTTATATCCGAAGCCGTAGCTCGCACAAGCTATTTACAAAGCCAATCCCAGAGTGGCGCTTAACCCACACGATCACTCTTTTATACAGAAAGCACAGTTCACAGCACACGGAACGAAGGGAAGACAAGGGGGGGGGGGGGGGAACCAAAGAACATAATGAGGCGTGGAATGTTCTACGAGCGTCTAGATGGCAGACTTGAGCACTGGTGAAGTGTTTCTTCTTTCTAACCGAAGATCTTTGGTTCGGAGAAGTCATTGCTGAGCGTTGGAATCGGCTCGGCTCTCGGTATTCCGGGATTAGTTGTCTTGTTCGGTTGTGAGTGTTCCGATGGTCCGTGTAGTTGTATTGATCGGGTGTGAGTGTTCCGATGGGCCGTGTAGTCGTGTAGCCGGGCCGGCCGCTGATGGTGTCGGTATAATTGGTAAGTCGATTGTTTTAGTTTGGTTGCGGGTAGCTTGTGGCTAATGCTACAATACAAAGAATTTTGAGTCTGTTCAACTTGCAATATTAAATGGGGTTTTACTTCTCCAGCTCCCTGGATACACAACACATCGTCTGAAGCCTCTTGATGTAGCAATATTCAAGCCCTTTCAAACATATTACGATGAAGCACTTTTCAACTGGCTGCGAACTCACAAGCCACCTCCCACTAAGTTCCAAGTTTCTGCATTGCTTTCCAAGTCATACAGCAGAGCAGTCATTATGAGTAGTGCCATGAGTGGTTTCAAAGCCACTGGAATCTGGCCTGTGAACGGAAATGTATTTTCAGACGCCGACTTTGTTCCAGCCAACATCCACTCACCAGCCAATTACTTGAATGACCTTGAAGAAACTCTAATAACGCTTCCTCCTGATGATAAGCAAGAGTGCCAAGAAGAGGAACTCATGACTGTCCCAGAGAAGAATACAGCTACAAGATCACTAAATGATAAACCTTCCAAAAAATTCATGTCACAAGCCCTTTGCCACTCCCAGCATGAGAGGTCTCTAGTTTGTGATTTACGCAATGGTGGATCTACATAAAATAACTACTATGGCAAGCACTGAAATTGCGCCTCTGTCCAAAAACCTGACACCTGTCTTTTAAACAACTTTACCACAATAAATGCTCAAAAATAAGACAAGAGCATTATTTTTTATTTAACACATTATGGCAACATAAGAACACTATCAATGCACCTTCCGTGTTTTTGCTGACGCAAATTTATATATGATATGCTTAAATTCTGTTGTTTCTGTTTCTTCTCTTTACACACTCAACAGAGCAAATCACACAATAAGCTTTGACCCATGAAGAATTTCAAATACGAAAGTATTAGTTTCAGCTCTCACAGCTGGCGATGGTTAGCAGTATCTGAATAGAACTGTAAAGATTGTGGAAAACACTCTCATCTGCATACTGAGAAATACATTCTAGCTCTTCAAGTCTTGATATTTTCATGTTGGCCCGGCTTGATAAAAACATTCGACAATCTAACATTTCTTCATATAGTTGTTGTCTATCAACAACACAGCTATAAAATTTTCCCAAATGCTCGCACTTCTGGTTTAAATCCTCAATATCTTCAGCGTAACAGAGTCCCTTGACATCACTAAGAATGTCAAAGAAAGTCACTTCTTATTTCACTGGTTTCATTTCCATCGTCTGTAATGTCCTGTATAACTCTAAGTATCTTCTCAACGTACTTTATAACAGGTTACACTTCTTCTATCATTGCACTCCATCGGGTTTTGGGCTCCGACTTCACAACCACAGGCGCAGAGTTTTTCAGATCTTTCCAGTGCTGTTTTGAAGGAAAGATTGATACTTAGAGAGCGTCAAGGTTTCCAAAAAAACGTGACCATCATTGTATTCTGCTTGACTGTAGGTACACCCATCAAGTTGAAGTGAGTGATTGTCGCAATTCACAAACAATACCAGGATATTTTTCTCACTTATTCTTTGTTGAACACTACTACTGTGTTAACTATCACAGCAGGGTTGACATAAAACTGTGACTGGCACTCTTGTAGCTCCATTTCGTCCTTCTTTTCTTACTTTTCTGTTAAAATTTTCTTTAATCTTTAGTAAAAATAAAAATGACCTCTAACGTCATAAAACAAATATGATAATGTTGTTAGTATTTTTTTTAAATATATTCTCAATTTTAGATAATATTATTTATAGATAAATAATTAGAAACGGGTTTAGTTTTAATATTATTTTACACTTAAAAACAAAAGAAAAAAAGAAACACGCCCTTAGGACCTTTGTGCACTAGGTTCACTCTGTCTCAACGGCAAAGTTCTGACATGAGAATTAGTATGAGATCTTATATAAGCTATTTTCAGTATGAATCTCATGGATTTAGCTACAGTTTGTACAAAAACTAATATTTAATGTTCGATTTAGTAGTTTATATTATAACATCTAAAAAGATTTAAAATGTAAAAGTATTTGGAATAAAACAGTAAGATATATTATAACAACTGAGTAAATAGAAACTGTTTAGTGACGCGCAACCGTCAAGTGGCGCCCAGGGCACTTGCCAAATCTGCCATAACTTAGGTCCACCACTGGATATAAGTGAAATTATCATGATTTTTCTTTATTTATAGATATGCGTGTAATGAATATGATTTTAATTTGTTTAGTGATATATTGTGGTACTGATTGAATATAATTTTACTAAACCTTGTTGTAGGCATTTATGTGGGGTGAGCATGATTTTATTTTATTTTGTGGTATAAGTATATTGTACATGATTTTTTAAACTTTGTTGTATGTGTTGTGAACATAATTTTTCTTTATGTTGTGATATAATATATCATATAAATTTATTTTATTATGTGATAAACCTTTTTTGAGCATTATATTTTTAAGCGTTGTGGTATGTTTGTAGTGAACATGATTTTCCTAAACTTTGTGCTATACGTGTTATGAACACGATTTTACTTTGTGTTGTGATATAGGCCCTATATGTTATGGCCATAGATTACCTTTATTTTGTGATACAACCTACGTATAGGGAGCATAATTCGCCTAACCTTTGTGGTATACGTGTAGTGAACATGATTTTCCTTTATTTTGTGATTTAGGACTACGTATTGTGAACATATTTTTTCTAAGCTTTGTGGTATACGTGTAGTTTTTCATACCCGACTGTGATTTGAAAACCAATGTTCTCGGCATCAGCAGCTCACGACGAAGATAGCTCGAGAATGAAGCCATATACCAGTGTTTCGCATATTAGGGTGATACCGTCCTCCGGGGGTTATTTTTGGTTTTGTGAGATGGTAAATAATTGTAAGGGAGTTGTACGGCAGTGTATGGGTTTTTACCATTGGTCTTTATAATATAACTGGATGGAGATACATATACACATTGCCAAGGACAAAAGTGTGACGATCGAGTGTATCGTCTGCTATACTGTGGGGGACAGATTTAACGGTTTCTTTCAATGTTCTTATGCGAAAACATGTCTCTGATTAATATAAGTGTTATTGTTTAAAAATAGTGAAGTATTATACCACACTTTCCTGGAGAAAAATTCGCATTAAAGAATATACAATTCAGTTTTACAGGTAATACTGTACAAATACGAATAAACAATTTAACATATTTAAATATGTAGTTATCATCAAAGTTGTTTACAGTCTGCCAAGACTACACTTATATTTAAAGTTGGTTATTAGCTTGTATATTGGTTTTATAAACCATATTGTAGCGTAAATCACAAGAAATGAAAACTAAAAAAACCCTGGAGGACCAGTGTTACAAACACGGACAAATGGACTGTATGGTGGAATGGGAATGGGTAGAGGCAACTCACCTTCACTTTATGTTGTCTGATTGGTGTTGTCTTGGAGTAGTCAATTTGATTAACACACGCACACAAATAATTGAGATTGGACCGCTTCCAGGTGAAAGTTCACGGAACCTATAACCATCACTTATTGGTCGATCAAGTCTCAGCACACAACTCACTAAATCGGCAGAACGAAAAACCGCGCCAGCGACACTTGGCGGGAAAACAATAGACCTAGAGGGTTCCAGGTATGTTCTTGTTGCCTCCAAGAGGAGGAAAGGTGAATGAAGGTGGAAGGAGTCAATAAAATATAAGAAAAGACAAAAAAAACGTCTAAACCACAACAAAGGCAATCAGATCACAAGACAAAACAAAAACTAACTAAATTCGAGCCATAGAGAACCTAGATAAAGGAAGCACTATCCAAAGAGATAGCATAGAGGACAGAAACATGAAGTAGAGACTAATGGTACTGATCTAACAATAAACAATGCACAAACACATATTATATTGAAAGTTCGATAAATAATGAATAAGGTATCTTAAAAATTGATTACATTTGTTTGAATGACAAACGTTGTGTAGCTGCCGTACATTCAAACTATCACTTAGGTTATAGGCTTGTAGAAAATATTATAAAATTACCATTTAAAAAAAAAGTTGGCTCATATCTTATATATTGTTTTAAGAAACCTTTTGTTGAAAGTATAATGATTGAAACAAGCTAGCTAAAAACTGTATTACATTTGTTTGGATGACATTCTTTGTTCAGTCTTACGTTCAAATGATATTTTAGGTTATAGGCTTGTAAGAAGTACGGTATCTATAAAACCCTGTTTTAGTAATAATCCCAATCTGTAAGGCTTTATTTCGTACCAGAATACTATCGTATGTATAATATTTTTGTAGAATGAACTGCCATTTAGAACGGAAGTAGAAACTTCCTTCTGGAAGGTATTTTATCCTACCTAAACACAATTATAGGGTAGGATTTCTGGTACGAGATAAGTTCTTACAAGCACGCTTCCTTCAAAACGCATCGTATATATTAGGCTACATCAACTTATTTAAAGAAAAAAACTAACCAGTTTCAAACTTTCTTATGTTCTTCAAAGCTTTTACTAACATATTTATTTCATTTAACTAATCACACATTGATTTATCTCATATAGTCAATCAAATTAATGAACGATGACAAAATGCCACATTGCCTTGTATGGGTGTAGGAGAGAGAGATATCCGAAAGTTTTCTTCTCTCTTAGACAATGGTATACAGACGACAGCTCGAAAATTTCAGCCACAGATGTCCATCCAGTTATATTATAGAGATCAATGTTTTTTTTACTGATATTGCAGGAGCAATTTTATGTTAATAAATACAGGCAATACAATATTTAACAAAAGGGTCTTAAATTAAATACTTTATTTATGTTTTATAATTTTTGCAATACGATTTAATCCTTATGTATATAACCATTAAACAAAAGTTATGTTTTAAAGTGTGTTTTATTAATTAGAATTATAAATTATGCCACGTAAAAAGTGCATTTATTTTCTAATCATGTTTTTTTAAAAGGAGGGAATATTGACTAAGTGGGAAAATAGTATTTCTGCAAGGTTATTATCATTGATTTCAGTATGCATAATGTATATAACTTGGGGGTAGGGGCTGTAGCAGTATCAAATTCTCAGAATAGGGCAGTAGGCTGAAAAAAGGTTGGTATTATTACTACCTTGAACCATGAAGCTAGTAAAGTCACATATAATTAACATTATATTCCTTCATCAGGTCTACACATATAGTGGACAGTGCTACTTTTCTTCAGGTCTACACATATAGTGGGCATGGCTACTTTTCATCAGGTCTACACATATAGTGGGCATGGTTACCTTTCATCAGGTCTACACATATAGTGGGCATGGCTACTTTTCATCAGGTCTACACATATAGTGGACATTGTTAACTTTCATCAGTTGTACATATGTAGTGGACATTGTTAACTTTTATCAGGTGTACATATATAGTGGACATTGTTAACTTTCATCTGGTGTACACGTATGGTGGACATTGCTACCTTTCATCAGGTTCACACATATAGTGGGCATTGTTACCTTTCATCAGTTCTACACATATAGTGGGTATGGCTACCTTTCATCAGGTCTACACATATAGTGGACATTCTTAACTTTCATCAGTTGTACATATGTAGTGGGCATTGTTAACTTTCATCAGCTGTACACGTATAGTGGACATTGTTGCCTTTCATCAGGTTTAAACATATAGTGAATATTCCTTGCCTAAATTTAATTCCAGATTTATATTTACTTC
>JBCFYV010004110.1:0-23315 GCA_039000515.1 Timema cristinae | reverse complement strand
GAAAAAAAACATGCTTACAATTAAATGTACATTGGAAATAGTGAACTCAATAATGCCTAGGTATGTTTTTTATTATTTTCTTATAATTCATTATCTATTTCATGTAGAAAAAAAATTTAAATTTGATTCTTGCAATATATCGATTTCTGAGAATACATTCTACTTAAAACACGAACATATTTTTCTACTACATTATGTTCATTCCCATTTTATAAGGCAGGACTACATTTGAATATCTCTACAATTACTTCAATAACATATTTTTTTAAATAATAAAAACTGAGTTAAAATCAATTAAAAATAAATAATGGATTAGCAAGTCGTTATTTGATTCTTAAAACTTGAGAGTGCTTTACTAAGTGATCAGATTACTTGAATCGATTTTAAAAAACAATCGATATACGACACGTGGGTCTGTAGGGATAATTATCGCGCTGACTTTGTATCATCTGTAATGTGTTCTTATTTCTGTTTAAAAATAGCCGTAATTTGTTTAATTTATTTCGAGTTTATTTATAATTCTAGTTTTGATTTTCAGTTTTTGAAGAGTTTTAATGTGTTTATTAAAATATTTACAAGATTCTTCGTGAGGTGAGAGTTTTAGAGTGAGCATGTGCCGAAAGGGTTCGAGTCCAAGTTTTCCATACAGTTGGGAGGGTAGGGTACTAGTCACGTAAATTTTCCACACCTAACAATTATTATTTTTAAAAGAAGATTTTTTTCATGTTTATCTCTTCTCTCTGACAAAATAAATATTACTGATTAAGTTTTGCTTTTTTTATGAGGTGTAAAGATTCAATCATCGATACCAGTAAAACACCGAATCCTCTAATTTCGAATCCCTTGTCAGGATTCGAGGGGCCCCATCTCTAGTTTACACTTTACATTTCTTCAAACTTCCACAATTGCACAGTGCTTTGTTGCATATAGTTCCATAACATATCTTTTTTTTGTTTTTTTGTGTGTTTTAATGTGTCTCATCGCATGAAAAAGAATATTTCCAAAAATTTTAAATGCTGTAGCTGTGAAATATTTCTGAAAATTCAAAACAATGTGCAACTGTGGAAGTTTGAAGTAGTGGAAAGTGTAAAAGCTTAGGAAGAAATGAAGAGAGAAAAGTGTGGTTTTCTAACTAGGCATATCCTAACTACCTTTCAGGTTGGCTTCTTTCACTATCACTTCCTTTATTTAATAGTACTGGTTTCTACACTGTCTTGTTATACATTTCCAAGTCATCATGCAATTATTCATTTTACTAACTTTTTTTAATAAATGTTAGTGTAATTTTAATGTCCTTAAAGATATGAGTGCTGAAATCGTTTTAATTAATTTTTCTACTATTATTTTGAGTGTTACTCTGATTTTTAAATAAGGTTGTTTTTAAACTATTATTTTTAATTTAAAAACTGATATCGCCATTTTTAAACTTATTTTAATATACATTTAAAATCTCACATTTTAAAGATGTGATATGAGAGTGATGCCTTAGACCAAATGACCACTGAAGCGTGTTTCCTACTAAATGGTTTTCCCATTTTCACCCTGTGCAAATGTGGGTAAATTATTTTATGTTTGTTTTGACTGGTGACATTAAAAAAATATTATATTACTCTTGCCATTTTAATATTATGAATATACTCAAACTAGAGAGCTTTTAGAAATACTCGGCTTGAGTTTGACTCAAATGAAAAAGAAAAAAAAGCTCGCAGACCCCTACTTTTTTGTACTTCATTCTCCTTGAAATGTTTTATAGCCCCCCGTTTTACACCTATTATTGTATTATGTTGTGTTCTTCAGTTCACAACATGGCCATGCCCCCACCAATAAACCAGGATGACTCGAGCATGGATATAGACATGATTGAAGACCATAAGACCAACAACGAACAACCACAACAAATCCAGCCTGGAAGGTATGTGTTTATTTCTGACATTGTAATAAGACTGTTGCAAATTGTGTTAATGTTACAGAGTTTAGTTAAGCTCTTTACTATCTGATATCATTTTGGATTTAATATTAGTTTGTAGGGGCATGCAACACTTCGCCAATAAAAATATTCAGTTATTTCCTTTATTAGTTGTTATAAACATTATTAATTAATATTCATATGTAAAAACTGAAGAAAGGCGACTAGCCCTTTTCATTTGTTGTGGAAATGCAGAGCCATGGAAACAAACTGTTTTCTTCAAGAATTTTTATTGTTTTGCAATTTTCTTTTTGGAAACGGTTTGCTCAAGAATAGAAGCATGTTTATTAAGTTATACTTTTTATATACACACCTTTTCTATGATTTTAACAGTGATCAAATATCAATAAAATTGACATTTTTCAATATAAAACACCGGCTTCATAACAAAAAATAAGAAATGTAACAATTAATAAACACCAATACTAGAGATGTCATGATACGTGTTTTTCTCAATTCCTATTTTGGATTCTGATAATTTTAAGTTCAAACTCCATTTTTCGATACTTGATTTTGATTCTTTAATATTTCCTATATCATTATTTTTCCAAGCATCCAACCTCATGTAAAAACATTTGTTCAACTTCGTAGCACAACAAGAAATAAAATCTTAAAATGTAAATAGTAATAAAACCAAATGAATTGTTAATTTTAACAAAGAAAAATAATCATTTTTACCGAGTATTAAAGCATATTGCAAATAATTAATAACATAATTAGGAATTACAATAGTAAGCATGTATTTTACCTACAATAGCCTTCTTGTGTCAAATATTTGTAAATGATTTAAAAATAATGTAATAAACCACTGTCTAAAACACAAGTTTTTTTTTTAAATACTCAAATATGGTTATCTATTGGACCAAAATACATATCCAATAACGACAACTAAACTAATATAAGAGATATAATAACTCATTCTGAATTTAGCCTTTTTGGGTAGTTGCCCATTCTTTCGATACCAGTAGGAATCTAATGTCGAGGTATCAAAGAATCGAGTTTGACATATCTAATCAATACATTATCTTAGAAGGGGTGTTGAAAATATTTACATAAAAATTTCACTTGTCCTCGAGAAAACTGATATTTCCAAACATGTGATTTTTCTGCAAGACCTGTCCGGTAGATAGCACCATTTATGGTTTCCGTGATACATCTGTTCCTGTTGGCGTAGAAGGATACTTTGGTTGGTTGTGAAGCCACGACATGCCTTTCACCCTCTTACCCACTATCCCACATAATAGTTTTTAGACTTGGCATTCGACAGGGCCAAGGACCTTAAATTGAATTGCATGTTTTGATGATAGTAACAAGATTTATTAGATTAGAATGAAATATTACGAGCATTTGTGTAATAAAATATTTTCAAAAGGATTTTAGTTCATAAAGTTCAATAAATCACAACAGTATAATATTTTTTCAAGTCTAAAACAACTTTGATTCGAGTTTGCTTTGGACTTGTCACGCTTCCTCATTAGTTTGAAAACATTCAATTTATTTAACACTTTTTGAATTTCTAAGATTTATTTTATATTAGCATGTTTATATATTAAACACATCTGAGTAATCTTTGATCCACATCATTATGAGAAGGGTTTTGTCATGACCCAAAAATTATTATAATGGTTTAATACAGTGTGTAGCTTCAAAATTTCTGATGCTATAGTAATTTTTTTATTCAAATAGTTTCAAATCAAATAGTAAAATTTTGTACAAATACTGAATAATACACGAAAATTTCTATGAGTGAAAGCAAAAGGGCCTACCAATTTGTCGGGAAAGGTATTTTCTCATACCTTCTGCCACAATTGACATGGTTTCGATGGCTTTACTACTTCTCCGAAGGAGGTAGTGCTTATTATTTTTATCGCTCAGAGAAAATTCTCTCGCCCCCAGCTTGGTTTGAACCCACGAACATTGAGTCCTGAGGCGAGACCGTAACCCCAATACCACCGAGGTTGACACTGATTAATACAAATCAAATAGTGCGGGTCTTTTTTTCTATATGGTGAAACTTATTAATTAGTTTCATAAATTTAATTTGGTTTAAATTAGGTGGGATAGCTAGCACACTTACCTTGGTGATACTGGAGTAAAAATTATTTAGATAGAACACTAAAAAAAACACATTTTTAAGGACAAGTTTTCACTGTCACAAACAGTTTCTTCGGTTCACGATAGAAGACTGATGCTCTAGGTTGAACTGCAAGATTGACTCTCATTAGCAAATTGCTTGGGGTTTTTCATTCGAGTCCAGCTCGAATAGAGTATTTCTAAAACCACCCAAATTCATGTATAGTCATAATTTTAAAATGTTAAGAAGAGTATATATTTGTTTAATTTAAATGTAAATATCACATGTTTAAAATTTGAGACATAAAAAATACACTAAAACACATGTTCTTAAAATATGAATGATACTCATTTTCATAAATAGAAATACTTTTGGAAAAATAGTTAATAAATGGGAAATTCTGTTTTTAAATAAGAAATAATGCCTAAAACAATTTTAAAAACAAGAACAGCACTCCAATAAAAATATAAGGCCTAATAGCAAACATAATTAAAATGGTTTCAACACTCATGTCTTTACGTACATTAAAATTATCCTAACAAATTACTATAAAAAAAGTAATAAAATTAATAATTTCATAATGGCTTGGAATAAATAATAATAATAATAAAAATTGTGTAGAAACACTGTACAATAATGTAAAGTAAGTGATAGTGAAGAAAGCCAAACCTGAAAGGATAGTTAGGTTAGGCCTAGATAGAAAAAAAAAACACTCTCTCTTCATGTCTTCTTTAACTTTTACAATTATTGGGTGACCTGGCGGTCTAGGGGTACGGTGTCAGACTTCTATGCTGGCGGCCGGGGTTCAATCCTCGGTCCCGGCACAGATTTATCTGATATCCAAACCCTTCCTACACCTCTGACAAGACATCTTGTGAATGTGAGGAATGCCAGGTCGCAACCGTGGTTCGGATCCAACGTTAAACTGTAGGTCCTTCATTTCATCTCACAATCACCCTACCATTACACATTAGCGTAAGTGCGTATAACCCGAACGGGTAGTAAGACGCGGTGCTAATAATAATAATAATAATAATAATAAACTTTTACATTCCCCACTTCCTTGATTAGATGTTACTAGATCTTCGGGTTCAAAATAAGAATGAAGATGCTTGTTTAATTAACAAAAATTTTCTCTTGGCTGTGATGGCGGCTTACTTTTACAGTAATTCACAGCAGACGTGTTTATTGGTTAAAATTTTTGTAACATGCTAAATGTGTTTATCATATCCTTATAAAACCAACAGGCTTTCTTATAATCCATTCAATACATTCAATTTAAAGTTAAATCTCTGGTCTGTGGCCTGGTTTTTAAGTTCATCCTATAATTATAATTAGTTATGAACCATCAGTAAATAACCGGTATTAGTGCTTTACAAATAATTTCATTCGAAAAATAGAGAGAGAAATATATATATATATATATATTTTTTTTTTAAATAAGAATTTGAGTTTTGAATCTGAAATATTATAATATCCTTAAGGATTTGAGGGCCCATCTTTAATTCTAAGCTTTTATAGTTCAAATATAAATTCTTGTTAGAATGAAATATCTGGATTTTTTCCTCCCCCATAGATTAAGTGACCAGCTACTAGCAGCCATAGTTTCAAGCAGGCCACCACCATTTGGTCAGCCTCTTGGGGGTCAGGCGTTGCATCAAGCTCTTCAAGGAACGCCTCTGTCACTTCAACTGCAACAACATCTTCAACAACAACAACAGCAACAACAAGATCAATCGCAAGGGGCAACCAAATTCAACCCAGAGCAAAACTTGCCCAAAGATAACAATGATTTCCCTGATAGGAATAGAAACAGAGACAAGAGCCGAGACAGGAATCGTGAGAGAGACAGAGATCGAGACCGAGATCGAGACCGTGACAGGAATCGGAGTGAGCGAGATAGAGACAGGGATCGAGATCAAGATAGAGACCGAGACCCTGAAAGGGAGCGAGAACGAGACCGAGATAAAGATAGGGGAGATAGAGATCGTGGTGACAAGAGAGATCGTGATCGCGATCGCGGGCGATGGAGCGACCGAGACAAGGACCGGAGGCCGCGAGATAGGGACCGAGACAGAGACTGGAGGGAAGGTGGCGGGGATAGGAACAGGCCAGCAGAGCAGCCGCAGGTTATCTCACCTTGGATAAAAGTACCTCAACAGGTTGTTTCAGACAAACCTAGTCTTCTGGACAGGCTGAGGAACTTGGCCAACGATGTTTGCACTCCTACCAACAGGGAAGAAAGGTAAATTATCTCTATTTTATCAACAAAAGTTTTATTAGTTAAAAACTGAATCTTTTGTCATGAAAATGACTATGAGATGGTAAACAGTCACTTCAAATTATTAAAATTGGAAATACATATTATATTGGAGAAAAAATTAAATCAAGGCTTTTTTGTTGGAGTTGAAGCTAGTAAAAATTCGATACAATATCTAGTTTTTCAAATTTTCGCACACTCCTAATATTTTGACATTATTGCCTTTAATAAAAATTATAGGAAAACATAATACAAATACAATTCTTCTCGTGTTTGAATTTAAACTAAAGTATTACTAACCATGAAACAACTACAATAGAGCAAAGTAACCTCTTAGAAAGTGAGCAAACATCGGAAAATGCTTACCCAAAAACTGAAGCACAAACACCCAGGTCTCAAGCCCAAAACTTAAGGGTCAGAGTCGTGCACGTTAATGCTGAACTAACTATCCTGGTACCGCATTGTTTATGCTTAGGTGGTCACCTATCTTACATTACTAAAAAAATTTTATTAAAATTAATTTTATGAAAGACACATGAGGGGAGTTAATAATGATTAATGGTGACTTTCTTTATCGAATTATGTTTTTTTGAGTTGAATATTTAAAATAAACTCTAGAGTTTTGAGTCAAGTTTGAGAATATTTATAACTTAAAAATTTTTAAAATGAATAAATTTATTTATTTTAAAAGTCAAGGGGTATATTTAAAATATTACCAGTCAAATTAAACATAAAATTTAAATACCACAGCTTTAAAATGTGAGATATATGAAAACAACACATGTTTTTAAAATAAGAATGTTGCTAATTTTTATAAATGGGTAATACTTTTTATAAATAAAATTGATAATATTGGTGTTTATTTTATAAATATGAGGCCCTAATGACCTCGATGTGTCGATGGGCCTTTAAACCATAATAATAATAATAATATTTTATAAATAGCACTTTAAAAAACATTATTGAAAAACGAACATTTAAAGAATGGTTTCAATAATCCTTAAGACATTGACCTTTATAAAAATGTGCATACACGTAACGTTTTAACAAGCTAATATTTCCCCAAAATAGGCATCTAACATAATTTAAAAAAGACGATGTAAAATATATTAAAAACAATGAATAGTCAAGAACTATGTGATCTACTTAGCTATTTTTAGTTTCATTGCCTTGTTATGGCAATACAACTTCAATCGAGGATAACTCAAAAATCAAAATGGAACAGAATATTGAATTAGTTTACCAGTCAAAAGTAGTTTTAGTTAGGGGTGTGTGTAGGCCACTTTTTAATTGTGAAGTCAAAGCGAAACTTGCGAAGAAAAGTCGAAATCAAAGCTACGTAGTATTTTTGTTGTCACTTAACGACACTTTTAATTTTTAAATTAATTATTTTTCTAGATCTTGTCAGTAACAAGGGCCAAAAAAAAAATCCTTATTTGTTATCTAAAGACTATATTAATAACTAATGCACACAGGTTTACTGATAAGCTTGGTAACTTATCAATTTTCAGAATATAATATCTAGATGGAGTATTTTCACTAAAAAGCATAAATAATAGATTTGGCCATTTGATTCTTGATTAAGTTTTAATGTTTACTTACATTCGTGGAGTTTATAATATTATTTTGCAAGCTTTACATATGCGTGTCTTTTTATCTGTATTTCTCTGATAATAATAATAATAAATTAAATTCCGTTTTCGTTTCCTACTTTATCTATTACCCATTTTGAATAATAATGAAAATGTGAAGAGATTATGTAGAATATTAAGGACCAAACACTAGATGCGAGCTGCGATGATAGCACAACTAAAGCACTTTCTCTGCTTCATACCAGTGGCCATGGTGTTATTTCTTTATGGGTATTTTTACTTTTTACAACAACAAAAAATTGGCGATAGTGGATATAATATATTAACATTTACTAACCTGTTTTTGATCCATGCTTATGTTGTTTTAGTTAAATTACTAATCATTAATAAAATTCGGTTTAGTAACTGTTTTAAAATTATCAAATATTGTAAAATATAATATTTAGTAAGATAAAATTAAATCGTTTGATAATTTATCAACGTTTTATCCTTAAGTTGAACCATGTAATAAGTAACCGAATGATCTATAAGTGAAACTGCCGATATCATCTAAATTAAATAGTCTAAACTTACTATTGCATTTTAAAAATTGATTTGTATTTACATCAAGTGAAATCTAAAAAATTACATGCATATAAAACTTTTGATCTCAATACCAAGTCTTAAAAACAATCTTGGCTCAAGGTTTAAAATCTGAGTATTCATAGAGCCCTGCCAATAACTGTAGCTTAACTTGAAAGTACTTCTTCCTCAGTACTTTAAGAACAGTATCATCCTCGCTAGGCTTAATGCCTCACAATATATAGATCTAATCCCCCCAACAATTAGTTTCATAGTTTTGGGAATATGTGTCTGGTTCCGGGACTTTGTTTGTATGTAGTGTATTTATGTTATTCCCAGACCACCTCGTCGTGACAGGAGCAGGTCGGCAGATGGTAGTAATGACCGAGACGAGGGAACCAGTAAAAAATTGCCACCACCTCTTTCTCAAGAAGTTCAAGACAGAGTTCCGTCTGAGGTGCACCTTCCGAGACCTACAGGAATACCACCACTGTTCCCCGGGCCTGGCCCCAGAGGGCCCCCTCCTGGAACAGGAGCAGGTAATCCAACATCAATAATTAAGTTTAAAACAGAAAATTTAGGCTATGCAATGAAAAAAATTTGGGAATGTCATAAAAAACTAGAAAAGAGTAAAAAAAATGCACACCTTTCAGATAGTGTTACATTAAGCTCTGCAAGTACTTAAATTTGGTGCTCAAGCCCTAATTAGAGACTCAAATTTGGGCTTAATATATGTTAGTAAGTTTTCTAGGAATAGATGACTGATTCACTTTTCTCAATATTGAAATGTGCATTTGGAAACCAAACAATGACCAGTTTTCAGATGGCATTGGAGGCAGGGTTAGCCATATAAAAAAAAACCAAAGGCACTTTTATTTTTCTAAACATGTTGTATTCATTGCCATAAAATAGTATGTTTTAAACATATAAAAATATGTTTTGTAACAATTTAAGATGGAGTTGTAAGGTTTGTAGTAAATGTATGCCTATTTTTAGGAACAAAATATATAACCAATAGGGAAATTTGGTTACCTGCAGGGGAATGTTTTTTTACCTCCACCTTACTCCAGGAAGCCTGTTACAGGAAGCACAATACAGTTTTGGGGCTATGTTTGACCCGTGGTGTATTCTGTATGTTGTGTTAAAACAAAAGTGTTGAAAAAAAAAAGTAAGGTTCACTTAATTGTAATTATGAGTTCAAGCAAAAGGAAGGATCCAGTATGGCCAGATTTTGTGGAAATCAGAAGTTGTAATGATAAAAATATAAGGACAAAATGTAAGGTATGTAAAGAAGACAAAGTTGGACTAATAGCAAGGATGAAACAGCACAACGTCTACATGTTCTCATATAAACAGTACCATACAATTTGAAGATGGTACTACTGATTAAAGCATGGAGTATGAAAATCAAAGTTAAAGCTCTCAGAGTTTTGTAATGTCCACAGATCAGCTAATGACGTATACATCTAACAAAAGCCATAAAGTGTCTAGGTCTCCTGGAATCGAACGGTGTGACGTGGATCCCCCTAGAGGACGTGATTGCCTCCCACTCACAGCACGAGAACAATTCAAGGCTTACATTATGCACATCAACAAATTAGGTTGGGGGGGGGGACTGAATTTATTAATAGCTCGCTTTATTTTTATTACAAACTAAGCTTTTAAGCTGTTGAACATCCTGGGTTTGTAAAAGTAGATCAACTTCTTCACCATGGCTACAAACCTCCCATTTGAAAGCAATTTTAAATGAACTTGTCGACAAAATTCAGTCTGAGAAGTGGGCCAAAGTAAATAAAACTTGTAACAGGAAAATTTGAGCCATGTGCACAGGGATCCAAATGTTTGTCTGTTGGTTAGTGATATTCTGGACCGTTGTTATCATTTAATTGAGACCACTGACACCAAAAATAATATTATTACTAGCACTACGTCTTCTACCCGTTTGGGTTGTACACACGCTAATGTGTAATGTTAGGGTAATTGTGAGATGAAATGGAGGACCTACAGTTTAACGTAGGATCCGAACCACTGTGGAGGCCTGGCATTCCACACATTCACAAGTTGTGATTAATACACGTCTTGTCAGAGGTGAAGGAAGGGTTAGGCAATCGAATAAATCTGTGTCGGTACCGAGGATAGAACCCCGGACCCCAGCTCAGAAGTCTTACACCTTACCCCTAGATCGCCAGGTCACCGATAATGATAATATTCATACTTCTAAATACTTCTCATTAGTAGCAAAAAAAATCAATCAAAACTGTCAATATTATGGCCGCAGCGTTCAAATGTTGTCACTGACAATGCTGCCAATATGAAGAAAATGAGGGAGGAATTGGCAAAAATAGACATCCAAGATGTGATGACTTATGGTTGCTCAGCTAACCTCCTCACACTACTGGCACAATACCTGGAGGTGGTTGACATTAAGGAGGATACTAAGCAAATTATTAAGTACTTCAGTAACATTCACTTTGCAGCAACTAAGTACAAATAAGCTGGTGGAACAGTTCCTGATCCTCCTAGAGATTTTCGCTGGAATTCTTAAGCTGACTGTGTAGAGTCCTATTTGGACAACTCTCACATCATTGCTAAGGCTTGCACTGAAAATCAAAGTGTCATTGAAGCAAGGGTAAGTGCAAAAGTGAGCAATGTCTATCTGAAACAGAAAGCACACGACTTTCTCAAAAAACTTTCTCAATCTCTGTAGATAAGGTGCAGCGTGAATACTGCACCATTGGAGGAGTTGTTGATATGTTCAATAATGAGAATAACTCCAATGACAAGCTACTTGTAATAGTATTGATTTGGATCCCTCTAAAATATGTAAAAAGTCATGAATGAAGGTAATTTTTCCTTAAAGTAACATTTGTAGAGTATCCTTTTATGATTCATCCATGAGGAAACACGTACTTTTCAGAAATGTAAAAAGGATTACACCAATATAATATATTTTTTATATAATTTTTCTGTCAAAAGAACAACTCTGCAGTATTTGGCAAAAGACGCCAATTCCCTATACCAATAAGAAGCTAGCCATCACAACACCTGTCGCCAGGACTCTTTCTTTTAGTTAGTTTTCACACTATAGAGGAGGGGCCCAAGAGGCAAGGGGTATGTCATATATAAGCTGCTTCTGCGTATGGTTAAGGGCACAAGTCGCTCTCGCACACAAACAACGCAGTCTGGGACTCACAAAGGCACAAGTCCCACACCCAAGCACTGGCTCCACACACTTGCACTCGCAGTCTAACACAGAATACAATAATGTATGTTAATATCACAAGTGTGCATTGATATTAAGCATTTAATTGGAGTATGTATCAGTAATTATGAGATGTCATTTGAATAAACTGTGTGAATAAACAGCCATCAATAGTTCTCTTTCATTTTATTAAATATACCGATTTAATTAGTGCTCGACCACGGCCAAAATATATCGGGGAAATAATCCGTAGTGTTACATACTTCATGAAACTGTTTAACTCCGCTATAAACTGATGCTCATCTCATGGATCTCAAGAAAGATTGAATGAAGAGCAACATCAACATGTTTAAAACATACTGTTTTAAGCATTTTGTTTGAAACTTGTTTTAAGCATTTTATTTGAAACTTGTTTTAAACATGCCAACTCTGATTGGAGCGTTGTCAGCGTCAGCAACTGATCAAAGGGAAAAGGAGGCATAGATGAATAAGATCTAGTTTTTTGCTTGGACCCTTTAGTTACCTGTCCATATTTGTGGATTGACTTTTGGTAGATGGATAGAATGTATCTATATAGCACACTCTAATGGTGCGTGCATGCCACGCAGTGTGCACATCGCTCATCACTCACATCTCCGCGCATCGCACAAGCTGTAGACACAACCCCATGTCAAGAAACAGAAGCGTGCATGCCGCACACCTCACTTCACTCTGACCAGTTACAAGAAACAAACTGGTTGGTTTTAGTGAAGAGCTGTGTGATGTACGCAGTGCTCTGATTGGTTAGTTCAAGGTCAAAGCAAACCCTCACTGATATTCAGTGCACTTTTTATTCTATCTTTTATTAATTTAACTTTTACGTTAACGTTTGTCCACAGACTGAGTGTATTTTAGGAAGAAGATATGAGATATAAAAGATAAACTAATAAACATTATTTCTAAGTACCCCAAAATCTGATATCCCCCCTTTTTTTCTTTTGTATTTGTCGATTAGTACCGTATTGGCCCGAAAATAAGCCGCATTTTTTTCCAAGAAACAGCTTTCATAAAACTCTAATGCGGCCTATAATCGCACTCTTAGATAATACACATTCAATTTTGTACTTAAAGGATATGCATGTTGTTAATTTGATATATCTCGCCACCACTATTTAAAAATAAATTAACCTTGTTAGTTGGCAAAATTATTTAAAACCCGATGAACCATGACAGTTGGCAAATTTATTTAAAAATAGATGAACCAAGACAGTTGCCAAAGTTATTTAAAAATATATGAAGACTATCTTATTTGTGTGTACAATATTTGAGCCATAATGGCTGCAAAATAAAATAATTTTTTCAGCGCATTCTATTGGCAATATACAATTTTGGTAAAGTGAGCTTAAATATTTCTATTGAGATTTTGTTTCAGTATGTTGGTCAACATTTATTTTAATGTGAGAACAATAACTTAGTATGCGTATTAAATGGTCAACATTTATTCTATTGTGAGAACAATAATTTAGTGCGTGTATTAAATTCGGAAGTGCAACATGATGGATCATGTTGAGAAAAGAGTGGGCTTTAGCCAGGGAATTAAGTGTGAACAACTTACCTTTTTTTTTTTCCAAGCGATTTAATTTTGAGTATGAATAACTTACTTTTTTATTCCCAAGTGACATCATTTTATGTGTAAATATTGTGAATTTTTTCTATGAAAGTGATTTTATTTAATTAACCTAATTTTAAGTGTAAGCGCCTACCATTAAACAATTTCTATTTTCAAATAATTTAATACACTGATCATATTTAAGTGGGAATATTGTTTTTTTTCTCTAAAAGTTGTCGAAAATTTAGGGGGCGGCCTATTTTCGGGCCAATACAGTATAAATCTGATCCATTTTATTACTGCTGTACCACTTTCTCTTTGTATTATTTAAGGGTACCCATCATTTGGCCTAAAAGGCATTTAGCCTAAAGTGTATGCTAAACGCCTTTAGGCCAAACGCCTTTTAGGCCAAATGCCTTTTAGGCCAAACGACTTTTTGTAAAGTTAATTTTTAGACCATTTATTAAAATATGTTTTGCTGTCTCCGGAAACATTCGTTAAGATTTGTAGTGATGCTAATAGATGGTGAGGTGTGTAGTGTTTAGTTAAATAGTATATACTATCATTTCAAAATATATAAGTCTTTTCTCAATTTACTACTTCCCAAGGTATAGCAGCACGTCCATTAACCTGTAGTACCACTTTTGTGTGTTGAACTTTTTACATTGCCAAGGTTTTGTACTAATTTTTGACAAGCCATCTTGTTAATGTGGGGAGTGTCAGGCCACCATCGTGGTTCGGATTCCACGTTAAACTGTAGGTCCTTCATTTCATCTCACAATCACCCTACCATTACACATTAGCGTAAGTGCATACAACTCGAATGGGTAGTAAGACGTGGTGCTAATAATAATAATTTTTGTACCGTTTTGTACCAGAAATAAAAAGTTTTGTACCCGTACCGTTTTTTATTAATTAGCACATTTTAATAATTTTGTTTTATTTTGAATTTTGAATATATTTTTTTTAAGTGCCAAAGTATATTTTATCAGTCTTTCTAAGTATATTTGTTTATTAATTTTGCTAAATGAATTAATCAATTATTCATTTTTTTATAATCATATTAACTTACTCGAGTTTGCCCACGGCTTCGCTCACATTTTAGTTGGGTAAATTATCTTATTTTTAGCAAATCATCTAAACCAGGTTTTCTCAAACTCTATACTCTTGAGCCTTATATGAACATAAAATTAGATGTTAAGACTCTTATTCTTAGAATAAAATAACTTTTTTACGTTAAAATACAAAAATGAGACATTTATTATTTAATTGATTTAATTATTTTCCGATAAGAGCTTTGTAGAAGTTTATAAAAAGAGTAAGGTTTTGTAAGATATTAATTAATTTTATTGCTTCATAGGCTAAACAGAATATTAATTTTTTAGTCAATCATAATTTAGGTAAGTCGAAAGAAGTGAGAAATTGGTTCACACCTCATCTGAAATCCCTTCGCGCCTCGCAGTTTGAGAAACCCTGATATAAACTACCAAAAATACAATTTCAGACACGTATGAGGCGGAAACTTTGTATGTTGATGAAGCCACAAATTAACTACTACCTATAAGAAGTAAAATCTATTTTATAAATATATATATAAAATCTATTTTATATATATATGCAGTCTTTGCATCAATATTTGCTCGCTTACGCAGAGACATTGTTGAAATGAACACCAAAAGAAATAGTTTAAATTTACTAACTAAACATGAATTAATTTGAAAGAATCACTCTAGTACTAAGCACCTCAGCTCATCAAATAAATTGTTCTGTTAGTAATTGTTTCTATTGGTTTTTGAAAATTTTCCCTTCTCCTACCCAATCATAATTTCTCTAACTCCCATTTAAACACATAGTTTTAAGAATACTTTCTTTATCTATAGTTGTTCTTCTACCTGCCAGCCAAATTTCGATTTTAAACTATAGATAAAAGGTCTTTTTTATAACTCCCCCCGCCCCTCCCTTGATTTCATGGAGTTACATTTTAAAATGCTCAGACTAATTAGTTATTTGGAGTGGTGCATTTACGGGCATGCCAAAATTCAATTTTTAACGACACTGCACTGAGATGTAGTAGTTTCTATTAATTTTGTAGATTTTGGACCCCTTATTCCCCAACCCACTTTGAGAAATTTATAGTCTGTTATTTTGGCTATCTGGAATTTGATTTATCTTTATTTATCTGTCAAAATTTTATTTTTTACCTAATCTCAAAAAGTTTTTTTCTCTATTATACTCCATCACCACTATTTCTCAGAATGCAATTTTAAATAATAATTATTATTATTATTATTATTATTATTATTATTATTATTATGTAAATGTCTATTTGTATTGTTTCCCGTACCTAATTAATAAATTTAAATTCTTTACAATACAGAGAAGTAATTAAATATATTAGTTTTTGAAAATGTTGACCTCCAAGCTCCCCTTCCTCCTGCAATTACTCAACTCACTGAGAAATTTCAAATTTTAAGGTTTATTTGGTCATCTTGATGGGTCCTTCCTTATACTAAGGCTACTAGAGTTGTAGGGAAGGCTCGTTCACTTTACCGGCCAGCATTCAGCTCTACCCTAACACGCAGCGCTGCTGTAACGTCTGATCGTAACCTAGCCAAGCTTGCTTCTGTTCAGATCATGTGACTGTGTAGTGCAGCACTTTTTTAAAATTATTATTCAGCACCACGTCTTACCACCCGTTCGGGTTATACGCCTAAGTACTAATTACGCTAATGGATTAGGAATTGGGAAGGTTGAATTAGTGGAAGTGAACCCGCATTTGCGTGGAGGGAGAGTGGAAAACCATTGAGGAACAGCCTCCCCCCCCCCCCCAGTTCACCCGACCGAGATTCAAACCTCGATCTCCCCATCCTCAGCAGTAGATCTCACCACGACTAGCGCATTAGCTATCTACGCCACCGAGGCGGGTGCGCTCGTTACTAACTTCTTATTTATGTCAAGTATGCTTCCAAAGTCAATATGAATAGTAAATGTTTGTATGTTTATTGTAAGCTTTCTTATTATTTATGCGTGAAGGGTTACGAAAAGTGCCATACCGATACTAAGAAAATGCCGGGTAAGCATTGTATCGTTGCTGTATGCAATAAAAGTAATCTAAGAGATATGGTGTTATACACTATGACTTCCCTAAAGATTCTGATGTCAGATGATGAATTCCCTTCTGAATGAAATGGAAAATGGAGTCATGATTCATATTTTATTTGCTCAGAACATTTTTTCACCTAATGAATATGAACAAGACCTTCAGCCCTAACTGCTGTAATTTCCTTAAAATAGCAAATTAAAATCGCCCTTATTTGTGATGTCTCCGAAAATGTTATCCAAGGGGAAAATATATCACCCGTGAATCTAGGCATTGTATTAGATTTACGAAACAAATAGTAAGTGGTTTCATGGCGTGTAAACATGTCACCCCCAATAGTTTTACTTTATGGAAAAGTCCCCTTCTATAGTGAATTTAATGATTTGTTTAAATAGTTTACTTAACTGCAAGATTTCACATATGCATTTTATAACCTTATTAAATAAATCGATCTTGCTTCATTAATCTGGACAGTAGTCTGTAAGAAAAATCTCCCATGCAAGGTGGATATAGTTTTATGTTATCCGTGCCATCTTAAAACATACTTTAGAAACATTATTTCTAAATTTAATAAATCACGTGGCTGTATGACACACATGAATATGTTTTTTTACAAGAACATAGTTTATTGTAGTACATGAACAAATGTATATAGTACGCAAGTTAATGAAAGCATTAAGGTATTTGGTGACGTAAATGTTCACTTAAATTATGTGTTAACTTTTCAATATAAATTTAATAACCCTCTTGTAAGTAGGCCTATTCATAAACCAATTTGTAGTAAAGTGAAAATCTTGAATTTATATTAATGTTCAACTGAGTGTGTCAAACTATATATTTAAAGGGTAATATTAGATTCAGCTACATTTGTGTTGTATAAGTTGGTAATAATATATGCCCCCCTCAAAGTTGGAGATAATATGTGTGTCCTCCACCTATATCCCCCACCCGCCCCCCCTCAGTTGGAAATAAAGTTATCCTCTAAGATTTAAGTTCAAATCCCAGCCGGGTGTAACAAGGGTATTTTTCCCTAAAATGGTACCCCACTCTCAATATACGCAAATGTAGGTACATTCAATCTAAAATGTAACATTCCTCATTCCTGGTTCATTAGGGTAAATTGATGTATGTGTACAACTCAAACGGGTAGTAAGTCACAATGAAAAAAAACCTATTGTGATGACTATCAAGAGTATCGGCGAAGCTTTATTAGTGTTGGCGAGGTAGTTTGTAAAAACACCATTTTTAAGGAGTTTTTAGGTGCTTGACTCCAAGCCAGTGGAAAATATTTGAAAATGGAATGCCACTAAAAGCTATTTGGGGTTGTTCCTTAAGCATTTAGAAATAATAATAGATTGTTATATAATCTTTTTGAAGTTTGATGCAAACCATCTTTCAGCTTCAAATTCAAGTATATCAGAGGGAAGTTTAACAAAATGGAGGGAGGCACATTTCGATGGGGGGAGAAAAATTTGGTAATATCCCACCCTATCAACCCTTCCCTCTTTCCCAGTTCACAATCAATGAGTGACACTCGATATAAAACTAGTGACAGACACACCGTAGAATGTAGATTATTTCCTCAGAGTCTGACAAATTAACTTAAATCTAGAACAAATACAACATCCAGCCCCCTGACAGTTAATTCATCATTGTGAAAGGGGAAAAGCACAGTCAACCAATGATACGTTTTTCGGACATTCCGGGAAACGAACCCGGGACCTTTAGCTCAGAATACAACTGAGATAAAGTGTCGGACTGTGTATTGAAATCAACATTTAGTACGGTTTATGTGTTGTTAGCAAAATAATTCTATATTATGTGATAAAAAAATTACACCTCTGTACACAAATAAAATCTGGTACGTTGGTATTAACACTGTAAACTACCTGGTCTCATAAGTCATCGCACTCAAAATATAACTTGTTTTTGAGTGACGCGGAGGTCGGGGTGTAGTGTAGTTCTTTTATATTCATTCAAGTATTAAATTATAAAAGACTTGTGAGATTTAAATGTATTTATTGAATGATCATAATACTAGTGTAAATATTTTTATGAGAGTTCGGCCATTCATTTTTTCTGGTACAAAGGCTCCTTCGGTCTAAAATGTGAGAACCCCTGGTCTAAGTCAATATATGTTAATGTGTTGAATAACACGCTCTGGTAGCTTTGTCAGTTTGAAGTACTTTAGTATTAATTTTAACCGAAATTGGGTGGGGTGCGAGTGATTCTGAAGTCTCTATAAGCGAGGTCCTCGGTGTAATAACCCATATCTTGTGTTAAGAGACTTAAAAACTAAAACGAACTTAATTACCAGAATGGTGGCTACTAGTTATATACATTTTCTTGTATACAATGTATGGAAGCTACTATGGTTGTGCTTTTTTCAAATGAGAATATAAGTGGCACTTTTAATATGTGTGTGTTTTGAATATAAAGTCTTAAACCCAGTCTTAAAAAGGAGCCTATGTATACGACTCATCTTCTGTGTCTAATGTTTTAGTTATAAAGTAAATAATTTATGTTTGTATTGAAATTATTAGGGGTTATGGGGGAAGGTGCCCCGTTTACTCCACCCCAATGAGTGCGCCACTAGTTCTAAGTAAACGCTTAGTTAGAGGTCATTTTATCATAGATATAATTAATTTATAAAATATGATATATATTAAAATTGTTTTTATGAACTTATAATGCCCCTTTTTCTCGTCAAATGAAAAAATCAAAAGTATATCCATTAGCTTTTATTTAATTAAAGGATACCAAACTTTTAATTCAAAACCCTTTAAAAAAAGGTTTAGATTATATATAGAGAGAGAAAGAGAGAGAGAGAGAGAGAGAGTTAATAATGAATACTTTTTAAGCCAGTGTGTTAAAGGAGTCTCTCATTTTATATCATTAAGTCAACATAGCAAGTATAGTATTTATCTTAAAAATGTTAAATAAAGTTTAAATGTAATTATAATTATACAAAAATGTACATTTGTTATATTTGAATATGATGTATTTTCACTGTCTAAAATATGTTTTTCAAGTAATTAGAGTAAGCTCTAGTAGTGTTGTTTTTCATTGTATCTTCACGCCAGTCAATGCTTTCCACATTTAATAGCAATTAGAAGGTAGGTATGAGGAAGATAGAATTATGAGAAGTACCCTCGTTTGCGTGGAAAAACGGGAAACCATTTGGGAAAAATTACCTTAAGTACACCGTGTAATTGAGCAGGCGCGGTATGCACATTTTTGTCCTCGATTCATTATTTTATAGTAAAAATCTTTCCTTCAAAAATGAAGATGAAATATATATTTAAAAAAATTAGATATCACTAAACTTTACACAAAAATATACAAATCAATACATTATTTAATCTATATAAAGCAAAGGATGAAGCAAGACAGAGGTACCCGCCAACAACTCGTGAAACTCAAAACAAATTATGTTAGTGGGTTTGAAAAAGAACCAAAGGAAAGTTGCCGGGGAACAATGAATTTTTGTTATGGTTTACTTCAAGGTCGTTTGCTATTATTAGGAATGGAGGGAGGAAAGGACTGCTGCCTAATCCCACCCTTCAAAGTCTCTTGTAGAGTGCGATGGAGAAGAGAGAAAGAGAAGATTTAGCCTGTTTGCCACGTAACTCAAGTTGGCCCGCCATATTGCTGAAAAAAAACCTTTTTTGTCTAATCGTTTGTGCTCTATTTGTGCTCATATGTGCCCGAACATGAACATTTGTGCTGTGAAACTGGCCAATTTAGAAAATATTTAATGTGGTGGGCCAACTTGAGCTCAAGCTAGTCCACCACATATTGAAAAACACAACATAACAAAATTTATTTAAGTCAATCCATTGTGCTCCATTTGTGCTCATATGTGCCCAAAAATGAACATTTGTGCTTTAAAATTAGAAAATCTAAAGAACAATTAATGTGGCGGGCTAACTTGAGTCTTCCTTAAACCATAACCTGTAGAAAAGTTTAATTCAAGCAAGCCCGCCACATTTTTAAATATCAATGTAACAAAATTCTGTTTTCACCATTCGTTTGTTTTTCGTTTGTGCTCATATGTGCCCAAAAATGAGTATTTGTGCTCATATGTGCCCAAAAATGAGTATTTGTGCTCTATAATTAGAAAATCTAGAAAACAGTTATTGTGGTGGGCTAGCTTGAGCTCTAGTTGGATCGCCTTCATTAAATGTTATCTAAAAGGCCTAGATTCACAGCCCTAACGTTAATTTTCGGACACATATGAGCACAAACTAAGAACAAACGAATCGTGAATACAGAATTTTGTTACATTGATATTTAAAAATGTGGCTGGCCAGCTTGAACTATATTTTTTCTACAGTTTATGATATAGGGAAGGTTCAAGTTAGCCCGCCACATTAAATGTTCTCTAGATTTTCTAATTTTAAAGCACAAATGTTAATTTTCGGGCACATATGAGCACAAATGGAACACAATGGATTGACTTAAATAAATTTTGTTATGTTGTGTTTTTCAATATGTGGCGGGCTAGCTTGAGTTCAAGTTGGCCCACCACATTAAATATTTTCTAAAATGGCCAGTCTAACAGCACAAATGTTCATGTTCGGGCACATATGAGCATAAATAGAGCACAAACGATTAGACAAAAAAAGATTTTTTTTCAGCAATGTGGCGGGCCAACTTGAGTCACGTCTGTTTTCATCTAGGCTATAAGAGTATCACTTTTTGGAATGGGAGAACACAAGCGATCGTAGTGGTGAGATATTTTTACCAACCAAAGCTCGTCAGATTTATCCCTCTGGCCTCTGCTGCTGCCATTGGCATTTCGGAGGTCCACTTGCTTACATCGTACGTTTTTCTTGCCCTAGGAAGTTATCATCCTGTAAAGGCTACCACATTTTGTATTTTTACGTTTTATGAAGACTTAAAAAAAGACCAACGACAATTCCATAAAATCTTTTGTATTTTTTTCACAAGTTGAAATAATTCCTGAGAATGCTTTGCAAATTACTAGGAGGGAAATTAGTATATAGTTTTTAAACAAAGGACCTATTGTGTTAACATAGCCCATGTTGTTAATAATATCACCGTAATAAAAATAGTTACACTGTTTGAAAAAAAATAACTACTAATTTTATATAATAATAGTTATAATAATTCTAACAATAATAATAGAGTTAAGGATCTAGTCAAAACCATAATTTAAGTTTATATATATATATGACCATTGTAATATTTACTGGCAAAATTTATTTAATGCGTCACTATTATTTATATATTAATTATTAATACAATAGATAAAAAAAATATGTTCATATATATCTCAGTAGCGCTAAACAAAAATCGGGCGTCAATTCAGACAAATTTAAAGTGGGTGGGCTGAATATTGGTTTCTACTTTCATTTTGCCTTTCGGAATAAGTTGTCAAAAGTCCCCATAATTTGAATGTACGCATATAATTTTACCGAGCGTAAACGATGCTGAGAATGGGATTTTCTTATTGTTTTTCGTTAACTTTATGACCGTGAGATATATTAACAAGGAAATAATATCGGAAATCTATATATAAAAAAGGTGATATAGTGTTTTGTGAACTACTGATCTAGTTGTATGTAGGATATTGGCAATGTTTTTAGAAATATTGTAACTACCTTGCATCAGTTGTGCTATCTATATTCAGATGAAACAACTAACAGTACCTTTTACTTTCCGAAGATAACCGAAGGTTTTAAATTTACATTTTAGGCCAAATCACTTTAGGCCAACTGCCTTTTAGGCCAAATGCCTTTAGGCCAAACGCCTTTTAGGCCAAATGACTTTGGTTTCATTTTTAGGCCAAATGACTTTGGTTTCATTTTTAGGCCAACTGCCGCGTCCCCTTATTTAATTGAATTTCTTATACTAAAAACTGTTTAGTTGTGAATAAAAGAAATATGGTACGATTTTATCTAGGCCTGTATGCTTGTGCATACATACTTAATAGATTCTGCAGGTTTTTTTTAATTAAAATAGAGGCCTAGATAGTGTCACTGCCCATTTCTGCTGATTAAAGTTTGCCCACCCCGACCCCAGGGTAGGAATTGATGGGTAGCACATTAGAAAAGATGGTAGAGGGCAATGGGTTATTTTCCTTGGACTTTTATTATAAAACAAATATCTACTAAAAAAGGTTATTTACAAATTTCACAAGAACTAAGTGTGGACACTACAGGTCCGTAAGCCCTTTCTCTTATGATCTTCAGTCCCTATATTAGAGGTAATCTGGAACCCTTAACACAATCTTTACCAACATGTGTAACCCAAAAAATCAGCCCAAGGTTGTTCTCTATTAATTTTCAATAAGTCTTTCAAATAAACATCACGGCTAGAATGTAACAAAATATAACGGGATTAGACTAGCAATCTGTAACAAGACTATACAAGACTAGCCTCCAATAAAACTCCAACAAGACTGTTGTGTGTGCTTGTTCACTACTCAAGCACATTTCGCCTTGTGGTTCATGGGCTGCTCACTCTGCAATACACCTCTAACACTTCCGCATTCAACTACAACCATTTTAAATTTAACTCTACAATAGGTTTTATAATTACTGGGCCTAGTCAAACTAACACTAAACCAGCTAAAAATCAAATAAGGTGATTTTTATTTAATTGTAGTGCATGTAAGTTTAGATAAATAAATTTACCAGTTGTTATATTAAATCTACCCCTCTTTGTTTACAAAAGAAAACCCCAATTTATTTGGGGAAACTCTCCTAATATGAAACTGAAGACTAGTAATTTTGGACAAATTTGATGCAGGTGGATCCATCTTCAATCCACGTGGCCCCCCTCCTGAAGGATTTCATCCACCGGGTCCTCCACCAGGGGCCCGTGGGATCCGTCCACCTGGACCAGCACAATTTGGACCCAGAGGCCCACCGGCCGACAGAGAAGATTTTGATCCACAGAGAGATAGGGAACGGGAAAGGTTTGGTCCTGCAAAAGATTTTGACC
>JBCFYV010004109.1:0-24710 GCA_039000515.1 Timema cristinae | reverse complement strand
TCACATACTCCCTAGACGTAGGTGTGATTTTACTTCCTCTTACATACCTACTTATCTTTGCCCCTTGGATTAAGCCTGGGGCTCTTACACTTTATATGATCACAGACCAATATGTCCCCATTCCCCCTTCTCCAGACTGTTAAAATAATAATAATAATAATCATCATCATCAACATCACCAGTCCTATTAGGTACCAGTTTGATTTTTTTTAAATGTCAATAGCTTGGTTTTCTCCACATATGGATAGCCAGGAACATAACAGCTGTAAAAAAATCATAATAATTTCATCATATTTATTTACGTAAAATTGTCAAATCACAAATACACAAGCTATACCCACCCAGATTTTCATAGAAACCCCGTTAGTTTTATGGCAGCTATAAAATCTATTAAAACTACTTTCACATATTCACGCGTCCAGTCATGAGATCTGTAGATGCCACTTTTGTTAGACATTATAGATACATGTAAAATAAATAAAAGAATATAGTAAAATGTTGGTCACAAAAAAAATACAATTTAATTTTCTAAAACGTCTTCCTTCTTTTGAAAATCTGGGTATAGCTACAACTAGTGTGATTTTTGCTGTTCAGAGACTGAGTCGCATACCCCCAGTATTTTTATGGAACATATATTTACTATTCCTGTTCTTTGTTGGGGATTAAGTATACAGTGGTGCAGGAACTAGGGGTTAGGGGTGTAAATTTTAGCCCCCCCCCCCCCCCGCTAAAAATTGAGGAGGTAAAAAGTATCATTTATACCCACTCAAAATTATTTAGTAAAACTTTTGGATAATGTAAAAATCTTTTTGAGGCAAGATACAAAGTTCACACTAAGGTAACATAATAAAAATAAAATATGCTTGGAGCGCACAATGTTTGAAAACTCTGATAGGGATACCAGCTACATCATCTACTGCAGGAAGAAGTTTTTCAATGCTTGGACGGAAAAAAAAATCTATCTTCGCTCCACGATGAGGCAACGTAGACTAAATCACCTGTGCCTGCTTAATGCATACCCTGAGAGGTTCAACAACTTGAAAATTTCAAAACTAGTTAGTGGTTTTATAGCTAGTAACGAATATAGGGCTAAGGTGTATGGAAACCTTCTTTAACTGTCTGTGTTTGATAATTTTGTCAAGCAACATCAGATATAATTTTTCTCAATTTGTTTTGTATGTATTAATTCTAATGATTGGCATGACCAAAATAAATGAGAAAAAAACCACAATGGGACCATTAAATACAAGTATCCCTCGTTATACAGGATATCATTTTACTCGTTTTCGCTATTGTGCGACTAAGAATAATAAACATAATGCATGGTCGGGTGTAAATTCACAGTCACCCTGTGCGTTGGTGACATGACCTTGTGCGCGCACATTCCAGTGAGGACAAATATCTTACTGTACAGTATGTTGTTGGGGTGAGGGTGTGGTGGGTATTTACAACATTGGAGATGCATGGGCAGAAGTTAAACAGACCTGTATGAAGGGAGTTTGAAAAAATATTTGGTCTGAAGTGTCTAATTCTCATGATTTTGATCCTGGACACGAGCTTTCCAATTCCGACCAGACAAATGTGAATGAATTGCTCCAATCTCACTCAATAGAACTCACCAATGAAGAATGAAGATCTTTTATAAATGGAGAACGGCATAACGGATGAAGAGGAAGAACCCTATGTTGTTGAGTTTATCAAACAACTACAACAAAACAAATCGCTGAATATTTAAAGCACATTACCAGTGTAATTAGAATCATGGAAAAGAATGATCTTAACCTTTAACTGAGGAGGTAAGAATTTCGAACGTTCTTCGGGAGGTGGGGTTTCATGAACCCCATTTGTTTTTAATTTTTTCAAATTATTTAAACAAAATTTTTATAATTTTAATTACATTTTTTAAAATCTATGGAGTATAGGAATGTGGATGTAATAGGGGTTTATGAAAGTATTTTTTTTAATGGAAAACAAGTTATTCTTATAAAGTACAAAAAAATTCCAAATTTAGAAAAATTTGATTTTCCAATGTTTGATGTTTACAAAAAATAAAAATTTGGGCTACTCTTTGTGAACCAAGGCATTGTACTATTCAATTAACAATTTTTTTTCATTAAATCTCCATAATTAGAAAAAATAACAAGCTATCAACTCAAGCGTTCCTTGCATACCATTTCAGCGTGAGGTAAACAAATATCCTTTTTATACAACTGTACCTGGTTTTCCTGTCACTTGTTCAAGGACATGATTGACATCTTATTTGCTTATTTTTTTGGACAGTTTGCACCTTCTTTTGGGGCCTTCTGAGTAGTTAGTTTGCCAACTATGGATTCCATTTTATCACGTAGTGGCCGACTGATCCGTTGGTTTGATGCTCTACGCAACATATGCGGGACTTCTAAGGATTTCCTAGTTGCTTGGTAAAATTGTATCTTCTAAGTGGTTGAGGACTCTTACTGCCTTGAAATATGATCAATTCATTATTAGAACTAACGTCGAGAAGGGTATAAAATAATGCCATTGGCCACCTTTGGGTTCTCCGGTTTGAAATATACATAGCACATTTTGTGTACAAACTGTTTACTTCTCCTTATGTAGAATTATAGAAAAAGATTATATCCGGCTTCTTAGTTACAGGGTCGCATATATCATTATGATGGCTGGACGATACAAGAATAACGGCTTTGCTTTTATTTTTTTTATTTTTTGAGGCGACTGAATTGTATCTCCTCGGAAGAAACTCTCTTCCGATACTTTTGCCACAAACAGCTCAAATGAAAATCCTGAATTATATCTCTTTTAAAAATCGGAATTATATCTCCGAAATCCTGAATTGTACCTCCTCCGAAGAGACTCTCTTCCGATACTTTTGACACAAACAGCTCAAATGAAAATCCTGAATTATATCTCTTCTAAAAATCGGAATCAGATCTCCGAAATCCTGAATTGTACCTCCTTGGAAGAGACTCTCTTCCGATACCTTACACATAAACAGCCCCAACTGAAAATCCTGAATTGTATCTCTAAGTACACGACCTTAAGTTTTAATTCTTATGCCCGCTTTGGGATAAGTCGGTTAGTTTGTCATAAGGCTTCTATATGGCATAACAAACGACAAACTTTGGTTGATGCTTAGTACAGCTCATAAATAAAAGAGGGCAGCATAGGGTAAAATCAATCAAATAACTGTAAATGATACAATTTATAGATTATTATTATTATTATTAGCACCACGTCTTACTACCCGTTCGGTTTATACACACTTACGCTATTGTGTCATGGTAGGGAAATTGTGAGATGAAATGAAAGTCCTACAGTTTAACGTGGAATTGGAACCATCGTGGAGGCTTGGCATTGCTCACATTCACAAATTAACAAGTAATAGAGGATTTTTATTTTCGTTTATATTTGAAAAAATTAAAATCCCATTGTAATAAGTATTTTAGCATTTTAACGGAAAACACACGATTTGTGTATTTATAATTATTATGTTTGTATATTTCTTTACGCATTCTATGGAACCAGTAATATTTACATATGTTTTTATAAATGTATAAATAATATGCCAAAAGTAAAATTTAGGTTACTTTTAAATAAAATATTTTAAAAAAATAATTGGTTTTTAGGTCTTAAACTATGTATTTTTCAACCCTTAGCACTAAAATTTGAAGAAAAAAACTAATCAATTATGGGGGAAATTAATTCATTAGAAAATCTGTTATTTATTTTATTATTGAATTTGGGAGAAGTAGAAATAATGCAATGATTTGAGTTGTCAGCATTTAATGTATTGTATTTACGTGTAGTAAGACGCGATGCTAATAATAATTTTAATAATAATAATAATAGATATTCACTGACTGTGTAGAGGTTTTCTTAAATTATGTTTGCGAGGTCTAAAATATAAATTATATTAATTTCTTAGATAAGTTTTTATAACAATAGCAAACTATTAAGTTGTATTGAAATTTTAACCATTCACAAATGCAATGTAAATAAGGAGTAAAGTATACAAAGAAATACAATATATAAAGTGGAAGCTATTTGCAACACTAGGCTTGCAGTTACAGTACATAACTATACAAAAATTCACTATTCATAATCAATGTACTGGAACATACTCAATTAACAACACATTTGATTTCATCTACCCAATTAATTTACTACACTGCACGTATTATTTTATTCCTATTATATATTCTTGGTCCTAGGATTACATTCATAATTAGCACCTATTAATATATATTAAGTTTTAGTACATTTATGTTAGAACTAATAATTTTAAAGGATTAGTTACTAACTAGGACTAGGACTAACTGTAAAGCAGGACTATGTAATGGAATTTGATTAAATCTATGGAATTTTCATATATTCACCAAATGAATTGGCCTACGCTACTTTTATTTACAATAGTTAACTGTCTAAATATTTTTATTCCAGTTAATACTCTTACCGATTTTTTTTTTAGTACAAATGTGCATACTGAGTATACTAATCTCAATTCTAAATGTCAACATGGAATTTTCATTTCATCTTTACTCCCCTCCATCGAGTGTTCCTAGCCAAAAAACAAATTAAAAATGGATTTAATAAAATACAAACAAATTGTGAAAGTGTGGAATGCCAGGCCTCCACCGTGGTTCGGATCACACGTTAAACTGTAGGTCCTCCATTTCATCTCACAATCACCCTACCATTTCATATTAGCGTAAGTGCGTATATTTATACCATTATTAAAAACGGATGTAAATATTACATGTTCCATAAAATCCGTAAATAAATATACAAACATAATAATTATAACTATACAAATCATGTGTTTTCCGTTAAAATGTTAAAATACATATTACAATGTGAATTTAATGTTTTCAAATATAAATGAAAATAAAAATGCTCTATAAATAGTTACATTTAGTAATTTGATTAATTTTACCCTATGCTGCCCTCTGTTATTTATGATCTCTTCTAAGCTTTAACCAAAGTTTGTCGCTTGTTATGCCATCTAGAAGCCTTATGACAAACTAACCGACTTATCCCAAAGCGGGCATAAGAATTAAAACTTAAGGTCGTGTACATAGAGATACAATTCAGGATTTTCTGTCGGGGCTGTTTATGTGTAAGGTATCGTAAGAGAGTCTCTTCCGAGGAGGTAAAATTCAGGATTTAGGAGATATGATTCCGATTTTTAAAAGATATATAATTCAGGATTTTCTGTCGGGGCTGTTTATGTGGGGGAGCTGAATTGTATCTCCTCGGAAGAGACTCTCTTCCAATAGTTTTGGCACAAACAGCTCAAATTAAAATCCTGAAATATATCTCTTTTAAAAATCGGAATTATATCTCCGAAATCCTGAATTGTACCTCCTCGGAAGAGACTCTCTTCCGATACTTTTGCCACAAACAGCTCAAATGAAAATCCTGAATTATATCTCTTTTAAAAATCGGAATTATATCTCCGAAATCCTGAATTGTACCTCCTCGGAAGAGACTCTCTTCCGACACCTTACACATAAACAGCCCCGACTGAAAATCCTGAATTGTATCTCTAAGTATACGACCTTACGTTTTAATTCTTAAGTGCACTATATAGCGGTTAGTTTGACAGAAGTCTTCTAGATGGCATAACAAGCGACAAACGTTGGTTGATGCTTAGTACAGCTCATAAATAAAATAACAGAGGGCAGCATAGGGTAAAATTAATCAAATTACTAAATATAAAAATTTATGGAGCATTTTTATGTTCATCTACGTTTGAAATCATTGAAATCACATTGGAATATGTATTTTAACATTTTAACGGAAAACACATGATTTGTGTAGTTATAATTATTATGGTTGTATATTTATTTACGCATTTTATGGAACATGTAATATTTACATCTGTTTTTAATAATGGTATAAATAATATGCCAACGATCGCCTTATTACTTTATAAAATATTTAATATTTTTTATTATATTTAAAATTACATAACATTACATAGTCTGTGGCGTTGAGGAGCGATTGCTCCTGTTTAAGGCCTTAGGCCGACTTCATCAGGATGCGGCTCCGGTGCTCCGTGAGACTTCCGGTTGGCGCTAAGTCCAGCCCGGGTGCGTGTGTGATTACCGTTACGTGTTTTGTGTCCACCGCCAACCCCACCCATTGTCATTGTGGGTTGGTCAGTCTCAGCCAAAGACATCTGACATTACTATGGACAGTTTAATAACAACAGCAGCTTTATTATTTAGATATTTTTTCCTGCCGTTTCTTTTTCCAATCACTGTTTTCCGTCTTGTCCCTCTCCTTCTCTGTACCGTGTGTATGTCCTAAGGTCCTGGCGACCCTTCATGTGCTACGGGGTGGGTTTTTTATGTAATTTTACCACCTCTAACCAACAGAACGGACCTTTCAGCCCGCCAGGGCGCCATTGTATGTCTAAATGATGTTGGTTTTATGTTCAATGTAGTGTGTGTTGTCGAGAGAACTTCGGGTCTGGTCTCAAATGTCCCCTAAATGTTTCTCATGTTTTTATTCATGTCTACATATCTACGCTTACGAAAATTAATAAAAACACATACATACAAACAAACAAACAAACAAACAAAATTACATTTTCATATATCCATTTTTATTTAGGTATTTATTTTCTTTTGATCTTTAAGATTTTAAATGTATTTCAAACATGTGATGAATCAGTTCAGAACCTTTAGGTATTTGATTTTTTCCTCTACGAGGAAGGTTATTTTACATACCTAATTTCATTCTCATACTATCAACAGTTTTGACAAGTTAATACCTTGCTTTACATAAGCTTTACATAAGACGCGGCATTAGTGTTCTGGACCCAAAGCCCCAATTTGACCTTTGACCTTTGACCCCAATTTGTGTGACGTAATCATTGCGTGTTATGTTGCAACATCCTGTTTGAGTACCGTGACCTACTTTCCTCTGATTGGCTGCTATAAATAGCCTCCTTCCCCCACCAATTTTGACCTGATTTCCTCATCCGCATCCCACATTGATTCCTCTGTCACAAGGCTCAGCCTTCCCCCCCCCTCCCCCCCAACCCTGGCGCCAGTATGTCGGCCCGACAAGACAAGAATAGATATTGAGGTCATTGCCTCGGGCATCTGGTTTTCCCTGGTGCCAATATGTCGGCCCGACAAGACAAGAATAGATATCGAGGTCATTGCCCGGGGCAACAGGGTTTTTCCCTGAAGCCAGTATGTTGGGCAGACAAGACAAGAATAGATATTGAGGTCATTGCCCCGGGCAACGGGGGTTTTCCTGGCGTCAGCTTGACGGAGGGCTCGGCACGAAACTTGCGCTATGGCTGACAAGCCTAGAATGAACATCGGCTCTTCTGTCACAAGGCTCTGACCCGGAACAAGCAGCATGAACCTTGCGCTATGGTGCTTTGTGGTAGAGTGTGGTAATTGGTTCCAGAGACCCCCTCCTCCTCCTCCTTCGCCACCCTGACGCCAGACTGCCGGGGTGACAAGTGACTTCGATAACCTTGGGTTTTCCCAATGACGTAATCATCGCAACCCTGGCGCCAGGTTGGCGGGCAGACAAGTTGGGACAAGAATAGATCGTGACCTCAGCAACCTGGGTTTTTCCTATGACGTATTCATTGCGTGCTATGTTGCAACCCTGGCACGAGTATGTCTGCACAAAGAGACGAGTTGAGACAAGCTTAGATATTGAGGTCATCGACAAGGGCGCCAGGTTGGTGGGCAGACAAGACAAATCGAGACAAGAGTATATCGTGTGACGTCAAACGAGGGAGGGGGGGTGGCTATAAAGAGGGGTGCCCACTTGGGTGTCTATTTATAAATGTTTGTAGAGCGGGCCAATATGGACAAATTACAGCAGCTGGTAAATATCGTCGACGCCGTGAAGACCGTCAAATTGTGTGATCTAGCCGTAGATCAAATGTACTTGGTTGATAAATTAAAAGCCGTCAATACAAAGTTCGGGAGACGTCTAATAGCCTATCTAGACGGCGAGTTTTGTGTATTTTTACCCTGCCGGTTTGGTACTCTTACAGATGAAGACGTGTGTGAGTTAAATAAAGAAAACCTGGTATTTACCTGCGCCGGAGTAAAACCCGGTTCACCTACCATTGTGAACTTTGAACGCGTTTAAGAGACACGGCAGTTAACAACAACGGTCAGCGGAGCATAGGGGACTCAGCTCACAGGTACACTCACCATGCTTCGATCCGGCTATATTAATTTAATGTTTGTGGGCCATACGATGGAGGGGCGTGCCTATATGACGGGAGAGAATGTTCACAGTGTCGCGGTGTGTGATAGACAGGTAATTTACAAAGTAGAGGAGCGAGGCTACATAGAGTTTTGTGACTCTACCTGTCACACTATACGAGCGACGGAAGTACTACCCTACGAGAGAATCGCGGAAACGTATATGTGTGATGTAACGTGCGCCGTTTACAATTTCCGAAAGGGGGACGTGGTAGCTGTGTTACCCCGACCTCCACCGCCACCCTTCAGAGCTCCACACCACCCGTCACCGTACTTCACGCCGCCGCGCCACCGCCCTCAGAGAGACAGCCGTACACAGCCCCGGAGTCACAGGCGTACCCAGCCACAGAGTACCCACCACCAGAGTCGTCTACCCACCACACGTCACAGGCGTACCCGTCGTCAGAGTCGTCTGTCTGCCCGTCAGTAGAGTCACCTGCGTGCCCGCCGTCCGAGGCGTCTACCTACCCGGCGTCAGATTCACTGGCGTATCCACAGTCAGAGTCGTCCGTCTACCAGTCAGCAGAGTCACCTGCGCGCCAACCACCGCCGGAGGTAAAGTCCGAAGAACCTGTAAATCTCGAGGATTTAACAATTTACAAAAATTACTCAAATGTTAAAATTATAGGTGAAACGCACGCCGACTACATACTCGGTCTGGGCAGTTTCGGTAACGTTTTCCTTCCAAAGTCAATATATTATTTGGATTGTAAGCGCTTTAAATCTAAAGCACATTGTATGATATATATAGGAGGACAAAGTGTGATGTTTAAAAGTGAATTAATAAACTAGACGTACTCTGCTGCTGTCATAGGAGCTAGTGGTGCCATTTTGAAAAAACATTAGTTTGTGTATAGAGTGAGTGTGTATTTCTTTTGCTGCATCTCCAATTGACATTATGCCGTTTAAATGCTGCGTTTGTGATGGATCCTACGCAAAGCTCTCCAATCTTATTCGGCACAAAATTCGATGTCATCAAACTGCTACTCACCAGGATGGTTGGGACGAGGAGTTATTATGCAGGGCGTTAGACATGATCGAGAAAGAGGAATACAAACGTGTCAAGTGCTTAAACGAACTTGAGAAAAACAAAAGTTATAACGTCGTGCTATCGGAAGAGCCCGAACCTAATGTTATTGTGCTTGAGTTTGTTGTTAGAGTAAGATTGCCAGTTAAAAACTGTGGAGACATTGTCAATATACACTCTAGCGCCTCTCAACGTGTCTTGAATTATTTTGGAGGTGACTCCTACTCATTTTCTAGATGGTAGACATCTTTTATATGTATTGAACAAAATAAAATTGCGGGTTGTTGTTATGAATGTTTTAAATTAATCAATTGCTGATTGTCAATAAAAAAACTATCAATAAAATTGACTCCTACTCATTTTCTAGATGGTAGATGTCTTTTACATGTATTGATCAAAATAATATTGCTGGTTGTTGTTATGAATGTTTTAAATTAATCAATTGCTGATTGTCAATAAAAAAAACTATCAATAAAATTGACTCCTACTCATTTTCTAGATGGTAGATGTCTTTTATATGTATTGATCAAAATAATATTGCGGGTTGTTGTTATGAATGTTTTAAATTAATCAATTGCTGGTTGTCAATAAAAAAACTATCAATAAAATTGACTCCTACCCATTTTCTAGATGGTAGACATATTTTATATGTATTGATCAAAATAATATTGCGGGTTGTTGTTATGAATGTTTTAAATTAATCAATTGCTGATTGTCAATAAAAAAACTATCAATAAAATTGACTCCTACTCATTTTCTAGATGGTAGATGTCTTTTATATGTATTGATCAAAATAATATTGCGGGTTGATGTTATGAATGTTTTAAATTAATCAATTGCTGATTGTCAATAAAAAACTATCAATAAAATTGACTCCTACTCATTTTATAGATGGTAGATGTCTTTTATATGTATTGATCAAAATAATATTGCGGGTTGTTGTTATGAATGTTTTAAATTAATCAATTGCTGATTGTCAATAAAAAAAACTATCAATAAAATTGACTCCTACTCATTTTCTAGATGGTAGACATCTTTTATATGTATTAATCAAAATAATATTGCTGGTTGTTGTTATGAATGTTTTAAATTAATCAATTGCTGATTGTCAATAAAATTGACTCCTACTCATTTTCTAGATGGTAGACATCTTTTATATGTATTGATCAAAGGACCTAAATAATATTGCTGCTTGTTGTTGTTTTAAATTAATCAATTGCTGATTGTCAATAAAAAAACTTGCAAGAAAATGTTATTATTTTTTAAATCCACGGCTGGAGAATCAAAGACCTGAAGGAGACGCCAACATTGTTGTGACTTAGTTTGCTATCCAAAGAGAAATTAAAAGGGTTGAATTGTTCATCTAATCCATAATGTATATTTACGATTATATCTTATCCCCTTAATGTGCACAAACCAGTACACGTACTAAGATACATATGTAAGCCAAAGTTTCCAGGGTTAGAATCCCGTGTACAGGTGTATTTTTTTATTTCAGAATATGATATGTATTAAAATGGTGAAGAAGAAAATGCTACATATAAAGGAGGAAGCAGCTTTCTCATCACTGCGTTAGGAAGACTGCCCACTGCGCCAAGTGTCCAGAAAAAATGTATAACTCTCTCTCTGTGAAGGGAGACATGTATTGGTCTGTTAATCTATGTCGCGTGGTCAATGGTCAAGACGTCTAAGGAATCACTTGGCCGCGAGGCGTTAGCATGTCTGTCTGTCCCCCAGAGTCAAGTGTCCAGGCTTCGATTCCGTGTATGACTGAAAATGTTGGTTTAAGAGGGGGAATGGGAACTAGTACACCAATTGAAGCAAAGAGACGGTCTTACACATATCAGGGGTTCGAAACCCTATATTAGCCACATGTCATGATGTGTTTTCTGGGAGAGCGGATTCCCGTAAGGTGCTTCCCTGTCTCATTCTCCGTGCAAAAGTTGGGGTTCACTTCCATGCCGTTTCAAAAAAAAGTAATTATGTTGCTACCAAACCTATATCAAATATGATCCTTTGAGCTGGAAACTCCCTAATCCACCAAATAAGGTGGCAATCATCCAGTGAACCAGGATTCGAACCCCTGTCCTTGTTTCTCGTCACTGCGTGTGAAGAGTTAAGATGTTTACCCACGGCGCCAAGTGTCCAGAAAGAATGTATCGCTCTTTCTCTCTGTCTGTGAAGGGAGACTTGTATTTGCCTGTTATTCTATGTCGCTTGGCTAGTGTCAATGGTCAAAACGTCTAATGAATCAGCTGGCCGTGAGGCGTTAGCATGTCTGGCCGCCACGCCACGTGTCCAGGCTTCGATTCCCTGTATGACTGAAAATGCTGGTTTAATGGGGGAACGGGCTTTGTACTTAACTAGACGGTCTTACACTCATAATGCTTGAGACGGAGCTTCTATGATAGTAGAGAGGGTGTAGACGTTAAAACGCAAACATAACAGTTTTATAATATTTATTCCCGCAACACTTGAACAAAAAAAATCACAAGTAATACACTTATGAGGATATTGAAATTATGTTGTTATGTTTTAAATATGAAACTATATATGAGGACATAATATATATAACATTTACGTTAAACAAATTTTCCACTTCACAAAAATAATATATTTAACATATACAAAAACCCACCTCAGTGGCGTAGTTGGTTAAAGCGTTCGGTGTATTGAGCTCGGCTGCTGAGGACTGGGAAGATCGAGGTTCGAATCTCGGTCGGGTGAACTGAGCGTGGTTTTCCAAAAGCATTTACTGTCAGCATTTCTTATATTAATTAGAGTGTTCTTATTAATCAACTCTTCTGGTAATGGAATATAGCTGCAAGCACCCAAAGGAATATATTTAGCTCTAAGTATTTCACATGGTCCTCAGACCCACCACTTCCTTTGTGGCGGAAAGAAGAAGCTGCTTCAATCATGTAAGTGCAATCTGTGATTTTAATTCATCAGGACTTAGAGTGACCATGCACTGAGACTGAGCTTATAAGCTATATGAGCTTGTATTTATAGGATAGGAGAGAGGTGTGGGGTATAGACGTTAAAACACAAACATAACAATTTTTACAATATTTATTCGGTCATGAAAAAAGTATATACACCGTGTAAAGTATACTGTGAATATTTACAATATATAAGTATTAGTATAAACATAACTGGTTTTGTTTACAATATTTATTTACACACAGTTAAAGGTATACTGTGAATATTTACGATATATAATTATTAGTATAAACATAACTGGTTTTGTTTACAATATTTATTTACACACAGTGAAAAGTATAATGTGAATATTTACAATATGGTGGGGAATAGTGGCCTCGGTACTAAATAAAGATGGTTTCAATTTAAAAGAAAATAAATATATATACAGTTTATTATATATATTTGAATAGATTTAAAATAAAAAATTTATACAATCAGTTTATTATACTTGACTAGAAAGAAAATAAATATATATACAAACAATTTATTAGATTTAAAATAAAAAATATATACAAACAATTTATTATAATAAAATATATACAAATAAATAATTGATTAGATAAAAATCAGGTAGGCGGAGGACTGTACTGGCAAATAAAAAAATATAAAAAAAGTATCCCGGGTGCATAAAAAAATATTAAAAAATATGCTTGTTTTCATACAGAAAAAAATATGAAAAAAAATCTCAAATCTTTGAAAAGTGGTATGTCAGTGGAACTGTCTATAGTGAAAGAAAAAAAAGATGATTATTCAGCCCGTCTAAATAAGCACCTTTTATTCGTGGCGAGCGCGTTTACAAGGACTCTGATACCCAAACGGCAACGTATTAAAATCATCTGTTATCCGGCGTTTGGTGTACACGGGCCGGTAGACTTTAGTCTGCGAAACGGTACATACAGTCGCAAGACCTTTTCTTACAATTTTGTGCGGTATCTGTATGTATCTTTCCGCAGCCTGCTCGGTGACCATCGCTTTCAAAACTTCAAAATTAACATCGTTCCGGTTGCCATAGTTTATGGTGATCCCACGAACCTTGCACACCGTTTTTGTTTTGGCAGGATCGCCGCCAACGCAAACTCGGTAAGCGTAATTTTTTGGACCGCCAGATACAAAGGCGCTAATGTAGCTTTCCGGACCGTAATCCTGAAGTTCATCAGTGAGGTCACCTAAAAAGTCTCAGGTCGGCGGACTCCAATCGCCGGGGCGTTCGGTGAATAGAACGCTATCTGTATCATGATACCAAACGCGGTCCCCCAATTGTTCAAGGATGCTGTATAAGTGCAACCTAGCCATAGCAGTCGTGTAGCACGCCACCGCCACACTCGTGTTAGGGTTAGGGCGCAACGCGTCACGCGCATACTTGTAATTGAGGAACATAACCTCATCATTTACATCAATGACGCTGTCCACGGTGATGTACGGATCCGTCAGGTACTTGTGGACGCCCTGATAGTCGTTGACAACGGCTACGTGTGGTAAATCGGGTCTTTTATTATACATAACGTTGGCTATCGGTGCGCAGACCAACAGTCGCACGTCGCTGTACAATGGCTCTGCTGGGAGGCCCATCAACGCGGTGTCTCTATTCTTCATGCGGGTAACGGCCGTGAGGAATATGTGTTAGGGCGACGTGTAGACGGCGTTGTTAAAGCTGGAGATACCACCACCGTCTTCCAGTTCTGGTGCTGTTATTGGCACGGGTGCCCTCTCTGTTACTCTGACAGGACAACCCCCGTCATAAATAGTCCCCACGAGACCATGGAGACGCGTTATGAAGCGACCATGGCTTGTTTGGAAAAGTTTAAGAATGCCGGCTACACGGTCGTAGAGATGTGGGAGTCAATGTTTAATGCGATGAAACGCACAGACAAGGACTTGCAGCAATTTGTACTCCGGCACGAGGTGTATACCAAGGAACCTCTCAGTCCCAGGGATGCATTCTTTGGCGGGCGTACAAATTGTATCAAGCTCTTCCACGAAACAGACCTTTCTTGTGGGGAAAAGATCAAGTACTTGGATGTGTGTTCATTGTTTCCATACGTTTGCAAGTACAAAGAATACCCAGTCGGCCACCCCAAAATTCACTTGGAACCAAATTGTCCGTCTATAGATCAAGTAGAAGGCATAGCCAAAGTTACAGTGACGCCTCCGCGAGATTTATTCCTGCCCGTATTGCCTACACGGATGAACGACAAGCTAATGTTCATCTTGTGCAGGAAATGCGGGGAGGAGAAAAACCAAGGCGCGTGTCAGCACAACGACAAAAAAGATCGCTGGTTGACAGGCGTCTGGGTGATTGACGAGATCCGGAAAGCCGTTGAGAAAGGCTACACCGTTGAAGCAGTGCACGAAGTGTGGGAGTACAATGTATCTGTTTATAACCGTCAGACGCGCTCTGGAGGCCTGTTTCACGGGTACATTGATACTTTTTTGAAAATTAAACAAGAAGCCAGTGGATGGCCAGAGTGGTGTACCTCACAGGACGAAAAGTTAGCATACATTCAAAATTATGAGGAAAGTGAAGGGGTAAAACTAGATTTCGGCTCTGTTTGTAAAAACCCTGGTCTCCGCAATCTGGCTAAACTTTATTTAAATTCACTATGGGGAAAGTTTGGGCAAAGACCCGATTTACCACAAGTAGCCTATGTCAACGACTATCAGGGAATCCACAAGTACCTGACGGATCCGTACATCACCGTGGACAGCGTCATTGATGTAAATGATGAGGTTATGTTCCTCAATTACAAGTATGCGCGTGACGCGTTGCGCCCTAACCCTAACACGAGTGTGGCGGTGGCGTGCTACACGACTGCTATGGCTAGGTTGCACTTATACAGCATCCTTGAACAATTGGGGGACCGCGTTTGGTATCATGATACAGATAGCGTTCTATTCACCGAACGCCCCGGCGATTTTGGGTACACCGACCGGAGACTTTTTAGGTGACCTCACTGATGAACATCAGGATTACGGTCCGGAAAGCTACATTAGCGCCTTTGTATCTGGCGGTCCAAAAAATTACGCTTACCGAGTTTGCGTTGGCGGCGATCCTGCCAAAACAAAAACGGTGTGCAAGGTTCGTGGGATCACCATAAACTATGGCAACCGGAACGATGTTAATTTTGAAGTTTTGAAAGCGATGGTCACCGAGCAGGCTGCGGAAAGATACATACAGATACCGCACAAAATTGTAAGAAAAGGTCTTGCGACTGTATGTACCGTTTCGCAGACTAAAGTCTACCGGCCCTGTACACCAAACGCCGGATAACAGATGATTTTAATACGTTGCCGTTTGGGTATCAGAGTCCTTGTAAACGCGCTCGCCACGAATAAAAGGTGCTTATTTAGACGGGCTGAATAATCATCTTTTTTTTCTTTCACTATAGACAGTTCCACTGACATACCATTTTTCAAAGATTTGAGATTTTTTTTCATATTTTTTTCTGCATGAAAACAAGCATATTTTTTAATATTTTTTTATGCACCCGGGATACTTTTTTATATTTTTCTATTTGCCAGTACAGTCCTCCACCTACCTGATTTTTTTCTAATCAATTATTTATTTGTATATATTTTATTATAATAAATTGTTTGTATATATTTTTTTATTTTAAATCTAATAAATTGTTTGTATATATATTTATTTTCTTTCTAGTCAAGTATAATAAACTGATTGTATAAATTTTTTATTTTAAATCTATTCAAATATATATAATAAACTGTATATATATTTATTTTCTTTTAAATTGAAACCATCTTTATTTAGTACCGAGGCCACTATTCCCCACCATATTGTAAATATTCACAGTATACTTTTCACTGTGTGTAAATAAATATTGTAAACAAAACCAGTTATGTTTATACTAATAATTATATATCGTAAATATTCACAGTATACCTTTCCCTGTGTGTAAATAAATATTGTAAACAAAACCAGTTATGTTTATACTAATGCTTATATATTGTATATATTCACAGTATACTTTACACTGTGTATATACTTTTTTCATGACCAAATACATATTGTAAAAATTGTTATGTTTGTGTTTTAACGTCTATACCCCACACCTCTCTCTTATCCTATAAATACAAGCTCATATAGCTTATAAGCTCAGTCTCAGTGCATGGTCACTCTAAGTCCTGATAAATTAAAATCACAGATTGAGTATGCATGCACTTACATGATTGAAGCAGCTTCTTCTTTCCGCCACAAAGGAAGTGGTTGGTCTGAGGACCGTGTGAAATACTTAGAGCTAAATATATTCCTTTGGGTGCTTGCAGCTATATTCCATTACCAGAAGAGTTGATTAATAAGAACGCTCTAATTAATATAAGAAATGCTGACAGTAAATGCTTTTGGAAAACCACGCTCAGTTCACCCGACCGAGATTCGAACCTCGATCTTCCCAGTCCTCAGCAGCCGAGCTCAATACACCGAACGCTTTAACCAACTACGCCACTGAGGTGGGTTTTTGTATATGTTAAATATATTATTTTTGTGAAGTGGAAAATTTGTTTAACGTAAATGTTATATATATTATGTCCTCATATATAGTTTCATATTTAAAAAATAACAACATAATTTCAATATCCTCATAAGTGTATTACTTGTGATTTTTTTTGTTTAAGTGTTGCGGGAATAAATATTATAAAACTGTTATGTTTGCGTTTTAACGTCTACACCCTCTCTACTATCATAGAAGCTCCGTCTCAAGCATTATGAGTGTAAGACCGTCTAGTTAAGTACAAAGCCCGTTCCCCCATTAAACCAGCATTTTCAGTCATACAGGGAATCGAAGCCTGGACACGTGGCGTGGCGGCCAGACATGCTAACGCCTCACGGCCAGCTGATTCATTAGACGTTTTGACCATTGACACTAGCCAAGCGACATAGATTAACAGGCAAATACAAGTCTCCCTTCACAGACAGAGAGAAAGAGCGATACATTCTTTCTGGACACTTGGCACCGTGGGTAAACATCTTAACTCTTCACACGCAGTGACGAGAAACAAGGACAGGGGCTCGAATCCTGGTTCACTGGATGATTGCTACCTTATTTGGTGGATTAGGGAGTTTCCAGCTCAAAGGATCATATTTGATATAGGTTTGGTAGCAACATAATTACTTTTTTTTGAAACGGCATGGAAGTGAACCCCAACTTTTGCACGGAGAATGAGACAGGGAAGCACCTTACGGGAATCCGCTCTCCCAGAAAACACATCATGACATGTGGCTAATATAGGGTTTCGAACCCCTGATATGTGTAAGACCGTCTCTTTGCTTCAATTGGTGTACTAGTTCCCATTCCCCTCTTAAACCAACATTTTCAGTCATACACGGAATCGAAGCCTGGACACTTGACTCTGGGGGGACAGACAGACATGCTAACGCCTCGCGGCCAAGTGATTCCTTAGACGTCTTGACCATTGACCACGCGACATAGATTAACAGACCAATACATGTCTCCCTTCACAGAGAGAGAGTTATACATTTTTTCTGGACACTTGGCGCAGTGGGCAGTCTTCCTAACGCAGTGATGAGAAAGCTGCTTCCTCCTTTATATGTAGCATTTTCTTCTTCACCATTTTAATACATATCATATTCTGAAATAAAAAAATACACCTGTACACGGGATTCGAACCCTGGAATTTTGGCTTACATATGTATCTTAGTACGTGTACTGGTTGGTGCACATTAAGGGGATAAGATATAATCGTAAATATATATTATGGATTAGATGAACAATTCAACCCTTTTAATTTCTCTTTGGATAGCAAACTAAGTCACAACAATGTTGGCGTCTCCTTCAGGTCTTTGATTCTCCAGCCGTGGATTTAAAAAATAATAACATTTTCTTGCTAGTTTTTTTATTGACAATCAGCAATTGATTAATTTAAAACAACAACAAGCAGCAATATTATTTAGGTCCTTTGATCAATACATATAAAAGATGTCTACCATCTAGAAAATGAGTAGGAGTCAATTTTATTGACAATGAGCAATTGATTAATTTAAAACATTCATAACAACAACCAGCAATATTATTTTGATTAATACATATAAAAGATGTCTACCATCTAGAAAATGAGTAGGAGTCAATTTTATTGATAGTTTTTTATTGACAATCAGCAATTGATTAATTTAAAACATTCATAACAACAACCCGCAATATTATTTTGACCAATACATATAAAAGACAACTACCATCTAGAAAATGAGTAGGAGTCACCTCCAAAATAATTCAAGACACGTTGAGAGGCGCTAGAGTGTATATTGACAATGTCTCCACAGTTTTTACCTGGCAATCTTACTCTTCCAACAAACTCAAGCACAATAACATTAGGTTCGGGCTCTTCCGATAGCACGACGTTATAACTTTTGTTTTTCTCAAGTTCGTTTAAGCACTTGACACGTTTGTATTCCTCTTTCTCGATCATGTCTATTGCCCTGCATAATAACTCCTCGTCCCAACCATCCTGGTGAGTAGCAGTTTGATGACATTGAATTTTGTGCCGAATAAGATTGGAAAGCTTTGCGTAGGAGTCATCACAAACGCAGCATTTAAACGGCATAATGTCAATTGGAGATGCATCAAAAGAAATAATCACTCACTCTAATCACAAACTAACGTTTTTTCAAAATGACACCACTAGCTCCTATGACAGCAGCAGAGTACGTCTAGTTTATTAATTCTCTTTTAAACATCACACTTTGTCCTCCAAGATATATCATACAGCGTGTTTTAGATTTAAAGCGCTTACAATCCAAATAATATATTGACTTTGGAAGGAAAACGTTACCGAAACTGCCCAGACCGAGTATGTAGTCGGCGTGCGTTTCACCTATAATTTTAACATTTGAGTAATTTTTGTAAATTGTTAAATCCTCGAGATTTACAGGTTCTTCGAACTTTACCTCCGGCGGTGGTGGGCGCGCAGGTGACTCTGCTGACTGGTAGACGGACGACTCTGACTGTGGATACGCCAGTGAATCTGATGCCTGGTAGGTAGACGCCTCGGACGGCGGGCACGCAGGTGACTCTACTGACGGGCAGACAGACGACTCTGACGACGGGTACGCCTGTGACGTGTGGTGGGTAGACGACTCTGGTGGTAGGTACTCTGGGGCTGGGTACGCCTGTGACTCCGGGGCTGTGTATGGCTGTCTCTCTGAGGGCGGCGGCGGCGTGAAGTACGGTGACGGGTGGTGTGGAGTTCGGAAGTGTGGCGGTGGAGGTCGGGGTAACACAGCTACCACGTCCCCCTTTCGGAAATTGTAAACGGCGCACGTTACATCACACATATACGTTTCCGCGATTCTCTCGTAGGGTAGTACTTCCGTCGCTCGTATAGTGTGACAGGTAGAGTCACAAAATTCTATGTAGCCTCGCTCCTCTACTTTGTAAATTACCTGTCTATCACTCACCGCCACACTGTGAACATTCTCTCCCGTCATATAGGCACGCCCCTCTATCGTATGGCCCACAAACATTAAATTAATATAGCCGGATCGAAGCATGGTGAGTGTACCTGAGAGCTGAGTCCCCTATGCTCCGCTGTCCTTTGTTCTTAACTGCCGTGTCTCTTAAACGCGTTCAAAGTTCACAATGGTAGGTGAACCGGGTTTTACTCCGGCGCAGGTAAATACCAATTTTTCTTTATTTAACTCACACACGTCTTCATCTGTAAGAGTACCAAACCGGCAGGCTAAAAATACACAAAACTCGCCGTCTAGATAGGCTATTAGACGTGCCCCGAACTTTGTATTGACGGCTTTTAATTTATCAACCGAGTACTTTTAATCTACGGCTAGATCACATAATTTGACGGTCTGCACGGCGTCGACGATATTTACCAGCTGCTGTAACTTGTCCATATTGGCCCGCTCTACAAACGTTTATAAATAGACAACCAAGTGGGCACCACTCTTTATAGCCACCCCCCTCCCTTGTTTGACGTCACACGATATACTCTTGTCTCGACTTGTCTTGTCTGTCCGCCAACCTGGCGCCCTTGTCAATGACCTCTATATCTAAGCTTGTCTCAACTCGTCTCTTTGTGTCGATATACTGGTGCCAGGGTTGCGACATAACACGTGATGATTACGTCACAGGAAAAAAACTCAGGTTGTCCGGTCCGAGAGCTGCGGGTGGAAGAACATTTCCATGCATTTCGACAGACGCTACCAAACAACCATATTTATTAGACTTGTGACGGGGGTAGTGGCCCCTAACTGTGGATTCCAAGGCCCCTGATTGTGCATGTGTCAGCTAGAGTTGTGACATAACACGCAATGATTACTGCATAGGAAAAAACCCAGGTTGTCCGGTCCGAGAGCTGCGGGTGGAGGTACATTTCCAGGCATTTCGACAGACGCTACCAAACAATCAATTTTAGTAGACTTGTGACGGGGGTAGTAGCCCTTAACTGTGGATTCCGAGGCCCCTGATTGTGCATGTGTCAGCTAGAGTTGTGACATAACACGCAATGATTACTGCATATGAAAAAACCCATGTTGTCCGGTCCGAGAGCTGCGGGTGGAGGTACATTTCCAGGTATTTTGACAGACGCTACCAAACAACCAATTTTAGTAGACTTGTGACGGGGGTAGTTGCCCCTAACTGTGGATTCCGAGGCCCCTGATTGTGCATAATTAGAGATGCTAGAGTTGCGACATAACACGCAATGATTACGTCATAGGAAACACCCAGCTTGCAGAGGTCACGATCTATTCTTGTCCCAACTTGTCTGCCCGTCAACCTGGCGCCAGGGTTGCGACATAACACGCAATGAATACGTCATAGGAAAAACCCAGGTTGCTGAGTTCACGATCTATTCTTGTCCCAACTTGTCTGCCCGCCAACCTGGCGCCAGGGTTGCGATGATTACGTCATTGGGAAAACCCAAGGTTATCGAAGTCACTTGTCACCCCGGCAGTCTGGCGTCAGGGTGGCGAAGGAGGAGGAGGGGGTCTCTGGAACCAATTACCACACTCTACCACAAAGCACCATAGCGCAAGGTTCATGCTGCTTGTTCCGGGTCAGAGCCTTGTGACAGAAGAGCCGATGTTCATTCTAGGCTTGTCAGCCATAGCGCAAGCTTCGTGCCGAGCCCTCCGTCAAGCTGACGCCAGGGAAAACCCCCGTTGCCCGGGGCAATGACCTCAATATCTATTCTTGTCTTGTCTGCCCGACATACTGGCTTCAGGGAAAAACCCTGTTGCCCCGGGCAATGACCTCGATATCTATTCTTGTCTTGTCGGGCCGACATATTGGCACCAGGGAAAACCAGATGCCCGAGGCAATGACCTCAATATCTATTCTTGTCTTGTCGGGCCGACATACTAGCGCCAGGGTTGGGGGGGAGGGGGGGGAAGGCTGAGCCTTGTGACAGAGGAACCAATGTGGGAGGCGAATGTGGAAATCAGGTCAAAATTGGTGGGGGAAGGAGGCTATTTATAGCTGCCAATCAGAGGAAAGTAGGTCACGGTACTCAAACAGGATGTTGCAACATAACACGCAATGATTACGTCACACGAATTGGGGTCAAAGGTCAAAGGTCAAATTGGGGCCATGGGTCCAGAACACTACCCGAGGCAGTATACAACCTGCATTACAGCCACTAAACTAAAGGTTAATCTTTCAAAACTTATATTTCAATCAACTACCATGAATGATAATAAAATATTTCTTATGTCGAATTGAAGGTAACATTATGCTGGAAATGCTGTATACATCCAAATTTAAATAAAAAACTCCTAGTAATTTGATAAAAATTGTATAGAAATTAATAAACATATTTGAGCTTCAAACGGGTAAATTAGAAGGAAATTTAAAATTTCATTGATTAGATGCACAGCGCTAATAGTTTAAGCTTCCCACCGTATAATCTCATCTGGTTTTTAATTAATTAATTGAATAAATGCTTTTAAACTGTTTTAAAATAAAATATTTTATTCATTAGTACGCTAAGCATAAGTAAATCTATTAATATCAAGGAGTTAATATGTCGGTAAATGCTAAGAGAAAATGGTTTGGTTAGAGAGAGCGAAAACAAATTGATCAATCTCACGCACATTGGTGATCACGAGCACCAACAAGTGCGAGTATCATGTTTTCCGATGATTAGGGGATGGGGTTTGGACCCCAGTGGCTGTATATAGGTTGGTGGCTTATTCAAAATTGTTTATCACTCTCTCTTCTAACAAATGCTGTACACACTTTCTATAGATTATACTTTTTACAACCTTGTCCCATTAGTGTGACGGGTGGTAACATGCAGAGAAAAGAGAAAAAAACACAATTTACGTCAGAAAAGGGAATTTAATTAAAATGAGCAAAAAAACATGGAATTTAAATACTTGACTTAAAAAAACCTTTTTAAAGCTTTTAACGTTTGTTTTTAAAAGTGGTAATCAATGTAATAAAGGTTAAAATCATCATTTACCAAGAAAGACCAGAAAAAAGTAGTGGCAGAAAAAGTCAAGTTTGAAAATCCTGTTAAAGTCATGGAATTTTATAAGTAGGTCAATGATTTGTAGATATAAAGTGTAAATATGCAACCAATTTGAATTGGTTGTAAGATGTGAGGTTTGTGAATTATTTATACTCACTGCACTACCAAGGTAGATCCCGATCTCCCGGGTTACATTTGGAAGTGTAAGTAAACCCATTCAACAACCCTGCTGGCAATTACAAGATATAAAATAGAGGCTTAGCTAGTTCTAATTTATGCAGTTTAGTTACATCCCTTGAAATTATATATTTTTATTATAAACTATTAAAAATACACCATTTCTATTTTTAAAATAAAATTTGCATTAATGAATATATTAACTTAATAAAAATATATAATATTCTTTATAGGCTATGTAAGGTTTGTGAATTCATCTAACGTGGATCGAATTGGTTTTAGCCGTTTACTAATTATGTCTCACGTCTAGCAAATTGTTCAAGCTATCTCCATCCTTAAAAAATTGAGTACACTAGCTTTAAACAAGGAGAGTATATTTCAATGGTAGGATAGTTGCATTTACATAGTGAGAGGGAGATACAATTATTTAAGATAGCCACACTTAGTATACATAGTCGGGATTCAAGCCCTGACCTTATTATCGATGGTTAAGACAAGATGAAACTGACACCTTTGTTAGCATGATCATTGTTGTGGTAAATTGAATGTTTGTGTTCATAGAATTAGGGCTCTTTAACTTCCTTAACAATTTTTAGAATAAAAAGAGGTGAATAATATAAATATATATAAACCGCGTTTTACCACTTGTTCAGGATATATATATATATATATATATATATATATAGTAATTACGCTTGTAGTGAATTAAAAAGGTTGAATTTACTTTATTTATAGGGTGACCTGGTGGTCTAGGGGTAATGTGTCAGACTTCTGTGCTGGCGTCCGGGGTTCAATCCTCGGTCCCGGCACAGGTTTATCTGATTACCAAACCCTTCCTTCACCTCTGACAAGACATATTGTGAATGTGTGGAATACCAGGTCTCCACTGTGGTTCGGATCTCACTGTAGGTCCCCCATTTCATCTCACAATCACCCTAGCATTGCACATTAGCGTAAGTACGTATAACCCGAACGGGTAGTAAGACGCGCTGCTAATAATATAATAATAATAATAATAATAATAATTATTATAATACTTTACTTAAAAAGGTATATCACCAATACCTGCTATAAAATTCATAAAATACATAATTAGTTGTAGTAAGGAACAATATATATCCTATTAGATAAAAATAGATATCAAATTGAAAGATATGAATAAGATAGAAATTAGGTTATTGATATAAATTATATTGACAATATCAATTAATTGTACTTATCATAAAGAGTCAATGGACTGAGTGGCAAAGTTGTTAAAACAAGAAACAAAAAATCAATTAGAATCATTAATTGTGAGTGAAAATAGATTATGTATTGAGAAGAAGTTTTTAATTAGGTTAAAAAATAATAATTGAACCTTTACAAACACATTAAAAATGTGAGTCAAAAAGCACATATATAAAAAAAACAATAAAACATATTAAAACACATGTATTATAGACATTAGTTAAAATAAAATAAGGTGTATAATATTGATGACAAGATAAAATTATGATTAGAAAAGAATTAATAGAGTTCCATTGAGAATTGAGCCTATACTTTGCCTAAAAGTTTTTTAAGTTGGTTTGTTCTAAAAATTTCAGGATTTTATGTAGTTACAATTTAACAAACCATAAATATATTAAGACAAGTGTTGATGAACATGGGATATTATAGATGAAACTTATAATATACTGTAATAAGATAAAGGTCAAATGACAAAAATGGAATTTTATAAATACAAAAGAGGTTAAATATAAGTTGAGATCTATCCTTATCTGAAAGTTTTGAATTCCCTTGTTCCTTGTAAATCAGGAGTGAATTAATCACAAGTCCGA